>VMBQ01006810.1:0-18297 GCA_007657795.1 Dreissena rostriformis
GAATATTAGTACAAACCAGAGTCTCTGTAAAGACATCGATTATAACTGCGCATAGTTATATTGTAAAAGGTGAGAACTCACTATTTGTTCGTTGTTCCCTTGCAAGATGGATGTAATATATTATCACACAGCGGTCTTGTACAATAAAACGCTATAAATATTTCGTGGCAGTTGGTATAAACGTAAAAATTACTCGTGGGAACATAAGTGCAATTTGAACACACTGCGCGAAAAATGTGTTAATTTAAAGAGTATAAAAAATATTTAGTACGAAACTCGTGCGCATTGCTACAGTGTATGCTTTCGCATATATCTTTTTATTTATTATAAAATATATATTTAAAATGAAAGGCGATAAATATTCATAAATACTTCTTGGTTTATCTGGCATTAAACCGCCGATGCATACTTCTAGTTAACTCAAAATGCAACGTTGATCTTTCTCCTGTAGACACTTTCTTCCACTTCCAGTTTTTGGGCTGCCCAAATGACAGGTAAAGTGAATCTCGTGCAGACGCGTGAGTCGCTTCGACGGTGCACGTGTATCAAAATGATTGCTGCCTAAACCAGGCTGGTTACTGTGGGATACCAGACTATTTAGAACTCCTTTTAATGTGTTAAAATTCCACACATTTTATGTTAAAAAACAACAACACTGCATCTCTTCTTAAAGCGTAGTTGTGGTGTCTTTTTATGAGCCTTATGTACAAATCCTTAAACCAAATATTAAAAGTACTGACTAATGTTTGAATAAAATGTTAACCAGAGGTCAATTTGCTTTGAAAAACAATGTTGATGACAACGACCCTTCACACGTTGAATAAAGCAGGATTTTAAGGCCTCTATGTCTAACTATTTCACCACTGCGACCTCTATTAATCCTTTGAGTCAATAAATTCCATAACTCGGAGCAAAATTTGAATTTACTTGAATATTTTGACTTAATCACACAGTCTTCATCAGCGATGTGCTGATCAGTTGAGCGAGCCATGTGACGTAGGATGGTCACGTAACACGAGGAGAGAATTGTACACCGGCGGAAGTTCCAGCCCCTTGTCCCGGTGTAGTGACGGTCTTTGTTGTTTGATATGACCATCCTATGTCACATGACTCGCTCAACTGACCAGCACATCGCTGATGAAGACTGTGTGATATAGTCAAAATTTTCAAGTAAATTCAAATTTATCAATTGTAGATTCACCAATCAGAGGTGAAGGTCACAGATGCTTGAAGCATGAAAACACTATCTAGAAAACACTTTCTAGAAAACACTATCTAGAAAACACTATCTAGAAAACACTATATAGAAAACACTTTCTAGAAAACACTATCTAGAAAACACTTTCTAGAAAACACTATCTAGAAAACACTATCTAAAACACTATCTAGAAAACACTTTCTAGAAAACACACTTAAGTATAGGATCAAATAAATCTGTATGCTGGTAAGGCTTGAGGAAAATATGACCCCTAGCTATGTTTAGAGTTAGAGATCAAAGGTCAAGGCCACAGGAACATTTAATAATAAAGTCACTTTATTTTTTTCACTTATTTTGCTTATTAGGTGGAGGGGCATATATGTTTTATAACATATATTGTTGATTCTGTACTGGAGTTGGCGTAACTGTTTAACAACCAGATTTTGTTACTGGTATTTACTGATATTTACCTGCATTTACAGATGGTGTGCTGATGATGTACATATTTTCAACCTGCGTAAGCAGCTAAAAGGGTACTAAAGCCAGACACTGGACCTGAACTGACATCCTTCCTGCTTAGATAAAGTTTCCTAGATGGGAACTGTCACTTATTTGAATCAAAGCGCTGAAGGCACTGCAGTTGTTCGCTCTTTATATGCATTTAATATAACAGTTACAGGGCATGTACTTTTTAACGTACCCCAATCGAACGGCCACAAAAAAAGTGCCAACAACAATGTAATTTACTTTTAATTGTCTACATTGATGAGATTTTGTAAAAACATTAAGGAGGAAAATGACATTGATTTACAATCTCTCATAATTTTACACAAAATTCACACAAACTCCAATTATGATTACAAAGATGAAGCTTAGTTTAAACAAGAAATATATTAAAAACAGATATTCAACGTATGTCGATGCTAAGGAAAAAAGTACATGTAGTAGCTAAGTTTCAGCGTTACGATGACGACCCACATCATAAGCTAATTTGCAATATACATGAGTGTACCTGTCGTTTTGTGTGAGTCTAACAAAGAATTAACCACAACATAATTATCATAATAAATCTATTGGTATCAATGAGCAATGTATTAAATTCTCAAGCAAATAACATATTTTTTTTTAAATTATTTTTCGCCTGAAATTAAATGCTTAATTTAATTTATCTCCATTTAATTTTTAGTCATGTTCATGTATTGACAGCAATGTGAAACTCCTCTACTTTTTATTATAGTTTCAATGCTCAATACTTTGACATCGTGTGTATTAATTTCGATTTAAAGTTTGCATCATAAAATACTACATGTACTAAGTTGTACGTCTATATTTGGATATAGCATCTAGACAAGGTGCAACACGCACGCTTTTCATGCGTGGAACTTGATTTACGACAGCAACAATTTCGCGCTCTTATTAAAACACGGGTTTTGCATGGCGTACATGTATAGTAAAAGGTGTACCCTATAGATGCGTACGAAGGGTCTTGAAGCAGAAAATATAATCACGTGGTTATAAAAAAAGGGTGTTTATCAGTTTTAGAAATGGACATGATGAAATATACATGTAGTGGAATTAATTACTACCGCGTCAATTTGTTAAAGGTTATTGTTTTCACAACTTGCTTGCCATAAGGATTCAATTGCTCACCCTTCGTTTTTAACTTTTCATACGTAACTAGTGTTATCCCCCGCCAAAGGCGGAGGGATATAGAATCGGCGTTATATAGAAGATATTCTACCACAGTCGCACACCAATAACCAACCATTGCACATAAGAATGAGTAGGGAGTTTACCGTGGGTTATTACCCCGATATACCAACGGTTGTTTCCACGCACAGCGCGTGCATACATTCTACAGAATAAACTTACAAAATTTGCTTCTTTAAGTACTTATCACCGAACTAACGCACTGGAAACAAAGTTAATTCAATTTTTCTGTATATAAAATAGTTTTAACAAGAAGAAAGTGCACATTTAAGCTGTGTTATTAAGGGATCTAGTTATTATTTGGATTAAGTAGCATATAATTCGGACATAATATTTCGGATGTTATTGAAACACATTTTCGTGGTGGAATTGTCGTAGAATCGAAATAATCGACGGGTTTAATTCCTACGCATCGGAACTCCATACCGTTGGTTATTACCGCAATAACCAACGGTTACCCGTCGATTATTTCTTAATCAACATGAAGCTTCATGGGTGAATATATATCAATGAGGAGAAGTTGCGGGGGATATCAGTTCAACGACTTTGCTTGTTTACAGTTAAAAATTGTGATGATGATGCCCGACATTGTCTTTAATGTTCTGAATTTATTACCGTTTTCTATTACGTAAATGATAAAACTGTAATTACGTGTTGATCTGTCTGAGGTAAACGCTTACTTCATTGACCGACGTCAATCAAAAATAATAGTCGCCAGTTAACGCCGCCCTCATAAGCATTCTCATGACCGATTGGACGGTGAACATCACAATTTGGCGACTAGAAATTTACCTGAGAATTTCTCGTCACGCATCTGTGTCAGCACACGTGACTATGTAATGTGGCTTGAATATTCGATGCGCGTGTGTAGATCAGAAGTTTATGTACAGGTCGACTCTTCGTTTTCCAGACAACTTTTTAAGAACTGACCTGCCTCTGTGACCTTTCAGGGCAAAAATATTTTACCCCGGCTGCCCAGGTATTCGCCAAAGAAATAATTATGATCCAAATAGACCCGTGCACGGTGGCCCATGTGACCCTATTGTGTACTGGTAGACAATTTAAAGACAATTCATGTATGGTTGCCTTTAACAGGACAAGGTTACTCCGCCAAGGGAGTGCTGACAATTAACAAAGACCTTCTTTCCGCTCTTCGCGCGCTGCGCCGCCTTTATGGCCTCTCTAGACGTCACCAGCCGTCGACCCCATAACGGTTTTACCAGCACGTTGACCATACTGAGTTCCGCCGTTTGCGACACTCTCATTATCTTCATAAGGCCACCCCTCGAAGCCCTGGTCTGCATCTCTTCCCCGGGTCTGCCCCCTCCGTCCTCTACGCTGAAACATCCGCTGTTCCGCTGCTCCCGTCCGTCTTTCGGCGATGTAGTGAAACCACTATCCACCTACGGACAATTGCCATTCCGCTAAGTGATCCTTTCAAGTTCTGGGAGTCAGCGAAGTCAGCGAAAGGGGACGTCCGACTGGAGGGGTGGCGGTACTCGCTGGATTAGCAGAGCCGCCCACAGAAGTTCCCATTTCCGACGCTCCTCAGAATATGTAGTGAAACAACTATCCACCTACGTACAATTACCATTCCGCTTGGCGATTCTTATCTCTGATCAGTGGATTATCTATTACCCCATGGGGCGTTTATGGCGATTACGCTTAGAAGTAGGTACCGAGTGCTCTTTTAAAGTACGGAATACTGAAACCTTTAATCGCTAGCTGAACGATTCAATCGCCATCGGTGATTTTGGTGATCGGAAATACTAACATAACTGCTATAAATATGAGGTCGATATAATCGGTAGTTATTTTATTTTTTCCCAATCAAAATATATGGAATTTTAATATTTGATGAACACTCAGTTTTCTTTCGACACATTCAAATCACTCTTTCAGAGCCATATGTCATGCGAAAATGGGTCTTATGGCGCTTCGGCTAGCGTGGCTCAAGCCCAGTCTGCGCAATGGCGCAGTCTGGTCAGGGGCTGTGCTGTCCGCTATAAATCACGCAAGGTTTCGTGGTCTCATTAGGTTTCTCCTTACCAGTCTGCGAGATGCGCAGGCTATAGCTACGCTGGCCGGATATGGCATAAGACCCATTTTCGCATGACGCAGGTCTTCAAAAACCTATTTGTTTCTTATAAATGGATCATCTAAGCACAATACTTTCCGATATAAAATTGAAGTCAAACTGTTTTATTCATAGCAAACTGGCAAATTTCGGTGGCCTATTCAGTCTTTCAAGAACGATTATCATACCGACGTACCAAGTACAGCAATCATTTGTTGTTAGATAATGAGCGATTTCCGCCTCATCATGACACTATACTGTTTCGGTAGTTTTTGTTTCCTCATTTTGAAATCAATACTGTGGTATCAACATTTATCGATCCATTATGTCTTACCCGGACGATTTANTTAACACAATATAAAGGTCACAACATCCACATTAGCTGGCTGAATGACCCATCCAAAACTAATCATTAATGCATCCAACATTTTAGTTGTCCATGATATTCATAAATGTAATGTTTTTATAACAGAAGTTGTATCACTAAGGCTTTTGCTATTTCAGACTTCAATATTCACACTAGTCATTGCATTTAAATGACCGAGTATAAAATGTCTGTTTTAAATACTGTTTGAAGAAAAGGAGCTGATATATTGTAATAAAATTGGTTGATGTTAGAACCTAAATTATTATTATAATGACGTGTTCATAACATGTCATGTATTAGAGCAATTAACAATTTGGTGTGTTAAACAATCTGGTTTAAAGTTTGAATCTACAAAGCTTTGTTGGTGACGTTTAAAGAAATCAATGCTCACATTACCCAATAGTCAGGTGACAGTATACATAGTTACACTGTTAACTCCTATCATATTATCGAACGGCATTTGAAGGCTAACTTGGTTGCTGTTCAGTTCAAAATTCCTTATTGCTTGACTTTAGGCAATATATTTAATAACATTAAGTGTGTGTTGTATAAGGATATTTATTGTAAGAAATATACTGTGACATAAATATTTAAATTTATTTCGAGTTGTAATAACTTGTTTGTTGAAAGTGTATTGTCAAAATGGCGGCATTGTCTGTTTCTGCAGTTGTTGGAGATTCCAATGTGGTTAAATATTATTGTTGTACAATCTGCGAGGAAGAACGGTCTGTAGAAGTAGATGCAGATTTTTACTGTAAAAAATGTCTTAAATACTTCTGCAGAACATGTATAAACTCCCACAGACAGCATGGTCGGTGGTTTTATAAAAAATCTCCTTATGGAAAGGATAAAATAATGAAGTGGCCACTTTCTAAGAAGATGGAGCATTCTCTTTTAACATGTGCCATACACAAGGATGAAAAATTAACAATGTACTGCCTGGACCACAGTCAGCTCTGCTGCTCTAAATGTGTTCAGCTTAATCACAGGTAGCTTATTATTACTTATTTTATATCAGTATATATTATTGCATTGTATTATGCAATTACCATCATCTATTTTAATTTGTTTGGATTATTGTTATCAGTTATATAAGTATTTCCAAATCATGACATGTGTGCAATTTGTTGCTCAGCTTTAATTTGTTAATTTGTGTTCATTAAGAAATAACATTTCAATGGTTCAAGTATATGGATTACAAGACATTGGCCATAATTCAGCAAAAAACGTCGTGTAAAAATTCCTTCTCTGAAATGATTAAATTACTCTCCCTTTGTTGTTTCAAGTCAAAATGGTCAATGAAATAATCATGCTGGACCCCTAAGCTGTGACAATCAACTGTCAATAAACAGTAAATTTCATCTTCATAAATAGGGTAAAGGAATATGCATCAGACATTATACAGGCAGGTTAGAATGACTCCCATGCAGCAAAGCGAGCTTTGTTTTAGAAATACCTTTAAGTAACCTGCCTGTATAATGTCTGATGCATATTCCTTTACCCTATTTATGAAGGATAGGTCACATTTGACGGTTGAATGTTTTAAGTCTTTGCATTTTTAACTCACTGAGCTTTTCTCAGTCTGATCAGATCGTCTCTTTATGTTGGTTGTTCATTGTCTGGCATCAACAATTAGCTATAACTAAAGAAGCACCACAGTCTGGCATCAACAATTAGCTATAACTAAAGAAGCACCACATTTATTGCCCAATATTCAGAATATTTGTATCAATGATATTTCTGCCAAATTGGAAACTGGGCTATGTGAGATAAAAAACTAGGTCACATAATCAAATTTAAGAAAATGTTTGTAAACTTTCAAGAAAAAACATTGTGTGTAGACATTCCCAAAAGAGCCGGACTGTCGTACTTGATGTGTTTTAAAACAGGTCCGATTGAAAATGTTATGTTTTCGATACGAATGTCCAGTAAATAATTAAAGAGCAAAAGTTTTTTTATTTCATAGAATGAAAACCTGAAACTAAAAACGAGCTAAAATGAAATATGAGCAGTAAAATATATAAATAACGTCGTGTTTTGTTAACATTCATAAAAACGAGCTAAAATGAAATATGAGAAGTAAAATATATAGATAACGTTGAATTTTGTTAACATTCACGAAATGTTACTGCGCACCGAGCACTTCCTCCTAAGCGAGTAAATATGTCAATAGTTTTAAAGGTTAAACAAAAACACGTTCTGCAACCCAGATCATTGTTTTCGGGTATTTAAAGTTTGTTCTCAATCAAATTTACGCTTAATAGTGCTTTTTTATTGATTTGTATATCTTTGTGGCCAGTTTGTTGACATTTGTAGTTTAATTCTGAGTTGTCATATAATTTCCCGACCGGGAAATATATGTTATTGAAATTTTCGAAATATTAATAATTGCTTTGTGCTTATAAAACTTAGTCTGTTTAATTATGTAATTGATAGCCCACATGTGTTAAATTGTTTTAGGTACTTTGTTGATTCCTAACAAGGATAAATGTGATTTATTTTTTGTAAAAATAATTTATTTACATTCAGTAATTGTCTTACTTAACTATCAGCATCTGAAAACATTTGTGTTGACAGCAATTTGCATGCCAGTATACAATTACTGAATTTTTAAATTGAGAATTTGCATTGTTTTTAACTTCTTTTTGGTTTAAATATGTTTACCATTGGTAATGGAGGCTATATATATATATATATAGGAGTCACTTTGTCGGTCTGTCGGTCGGTCTGTCCCGAAAATTTCATCTGATCGTCACCAAACTTGGTCAGAAGTTGTAGCTAGATAATGTCAGGGTGAAGTTGGAATATGGGTCATGCCGGGTCAAAAACTAGGTCATGGGGTCACTAAGTGTGTTTTAAACTGAAAGTTTGTCCGGACCATAACTATGTCATTTATCGTTAGATTTTAAAATGACTTGGTACATTTGTTAACGATCATTGGACCGTGTTTCATGGGAAAGAAGTACACCAATATCTCCAAGGTCAAGGTCACACTTTGAGTTCAAAGGTCAAGTCGGTCGGTCTGTCTGTCCCGAAAATTTCGACCGATCTTCACCAAACTTGGTCAGAAGTTGTATATAAATGATGTCTATGTCAAGTTTGAATATGGGTCATGCCGGTTCAAAACCTAGGTCACAGGGTCACTTAGTGCGTTTTAAACCAAAAATTTGTCCAGACCATAACTATGTCACTTATCGTTAGATTTTAAAATGACTTGGTACATTTGTTCACCATCATTGGACGATGTGTCATGCAAAAGAAGTAGGTCGATATCTCCAAGGTCAAGGTCACACTTTGAGTTCAAAGGTAAAAAATGGCCATAAATGAGCTTGTCCGGGCCATAACTATGTCGTTCATTGTGAGATTTTAAAATCNAAAAAAAAAAAAAAAAAAAAAGAAAGAAGTGTCTTATAATTATTATATCTCAATTTTATTTCATAAACATATTACCAAGTATATAACTTTAATTTATATAATTTTGTTCCGATAATTTAAGTAATAGGCCTGATGTGTCAATATTTTGTACATAAAACAATCCCAATTTAGTCCATTTTGTCGATAAAGTAAATCCAAAATTTGCAATTTTATCGATTTAAAAAATCCCAATTTGACCAGACTCCTTTATCCAAAATGGCTGGGAAAAGCCCTGCTTTGGCACATTTGTTCACCATTACTGGACAGTATGTCACGAGAAAGAATAATGTCGATATCTTGGTCAAGGTCTAGGTCAAATAATGTCAATATCTTAGTCAAGGTCTAGGTCAAGGTCACACTTTGAGTTCTAAGGTCAAAAATGGACATACGAGCTTGTCCTGGCCATAACTATGTCGTTCATTGTGTGATTTTAAAATCAATTGGCACATTTGTTTACCATCATTGGACGGTGTGTCATGCAAAAGAGTTACGTCAATATCTGCAACGTCCAGGTCACACTTTGAGTTCAGAGGTCAAAAATGGCCACAAATGATCTTGTCCGGGCCATAACTATGTCATTCATTGTGAGATTTTAAAATTACTCAGTACATTTGTTCACAATCATTGGACGGTGTGTCATGTTAAAGAATTACGTTGATATCTCCAAGGTCAAGGTCACACTTTGAGTTCAAAGGTCAAAAATGGCCATAAATGATCTTGTCCTTGCTATAACTATGTCATTCATTGTGAGATTTTAAAATTACTCGGTACATTTGTTCACAATCATTGGACAGTGTGTTATGCGAAGAATTACGTCGATATCTCTAAGGTCAAGGTCAAAAGTAAAAAATGGCCATAAATGAGCCATTACTATGTCATTCATTGTGAGATTTGAAAATGACTGTACATTAATTTTGTGCACAGTCATTGGACGGCCTGGCATCCGAAAGAATTCAAGAGTTCAAAGGTCAAAATAGCCATAAATGATAATGGCATAATAATTCTTAAAAATCACCATAAATTAGCTTCTCTTGATTTGTGAAGACAGCATGCAAATGCAAAATATCCTGTGTCAATGCAGCATTTGAGGTATACGTCACCTCTGTGACAAAGCTCTTGTTTAACATGTTATTGCTTAAACATGTTCGTGGTCTATCACAGCAAACATACTTTTTTTATTTAAGTCCACATCAAGCGACAAAAAATTATACAAATATTTTATACAAATAAATACAAACTGACAATATGCATAGTATCAGTCGGCAAACTAACATTTTCGTCTTCATAGCCAATGTGACTATGAAACTTTAAGCATTTCATAGCCAGAGGCAATTTTTCATAGCCAACTTTTTATGCCCCCCTTCGAAGAAGAGGGGGTATATTGCTTTGCACATGTTGGTCGGTCTGTCTGTCGGTCGGTCTGTCTGTCCGTCCACCAGATGGTTTCCGGATGATAACTCAAGAACGCNTGACGTTTAAAGAAATCAATGCTCACATTACCCAATAGTCAGGTGACAGTATACATAGTTACACTGTTTACTCCTGTCATATTATCGAACGGCATTTGAAGGCTAACTTGGTTGCTGTTCAGTTCAAAATTCCTTATTGCATGACTTTAGGCAATATATTTAATAACATTAAGTGTGTGTTGTATAAGGATATTTATTGTAAGAAATATACTGTGACATAAATATTTAAATTTATTTCGAGTTGTAATAACTTGTTTGTTGAAAGTGTATTGTCAAAATGGCGGCATTGTCTGTTTCTGCAGTTGTTGGAGATTCCAATGTGGTTAAATATTATTGTTGTACAATCTGCGAGGAAGAACGGTCTGTAGAAGTAGATGCAGCTTTTTACTGTAAAAAATGTCTTAAATACTTCTGCAGAACATGTATAAACTCCCACAGACAGCATGGTCGGTGGTTTTATAAAAAATCTCCTTATGGAAAGGATAAAATAATGAAGTGGCCACTTTCTAAGAAGATGGAGCATTCTCTTATAACATGTGCCAAACACAAGGATGAAAAATTAACAATGTACTGCCCGGACCACAGTCAGCTGTGCTGCTCTAAATGTGTTGAGATTAATCACAGGTAGCTTATTATTACTTATTTATATCAGTATATATTATTGCATTGTATTATGCAATTACCATCAACTATTTTAATTTGTTTGGATTATTGTTATCAGTTATATCAGTATTTCCAAATCGTGACATATGTGTGCAATTTGTTGCTCAGCTTTAATGTGTTAATTTGTGTTCGTTTAGAAATAACATTTCAATGGTTCAAGTATATGGATTACAAGACATTGGCCATAATTCAGCAAAAAACGTCGTGTAAAAATTCCTTCTCTGAAATGATTAAATAACTCTCCCTTTGTTGTTTCAAGTCAAAATGGTCAATGAAATAATCATGCTGGACCCCTAAGCTGTGACAATCAACTGTCAATAAACAGTAAATTTCATCTTCATAAATAGGGTAAAGAAATATGCATCAGACATTATACAGGCAGGTTAGAATGACTCCCATGCAGCAAAGCGAGCTTTGTTTTAGAAATACCTTGAAGTAACCTGCCTGTTTAATGTCGGATGCATATTCCTTTACCCTATTTATGAAGGATAGGTCACTTTTGAGGGTTGAATGTTTTAATTCTTTACATTTTTAACTCACTGAGCTTTTCTCAGTCTGATCAAATCATCTCTTTATGTTGGTTGTTCATTGTCTGGCATCAACAATTAGCTATAACTAAGGAAGCGCCACATTTATTGCCCAATATACATGGAACTTGGTCAGAATATTTGTATCAATGATATTTCTGCCAAATTGGAAACTGGGCTTTGTGAGATAAAAAAACTAGGTCACATAGTCAAATTAAAGAAAATGTTTGTAAACTCTCTAGAAAAAACATTGTTGGCAGACATTCCCAAAAGAGCCAGACCGTCCTACTTGACGTGTTTTTAAAACAGGTCTGATTGAAAATGCTATGTTGTCAGTCCGAATGTCCAGTAAATAATTAAAGAGCGCTATGTTGTCGGTCCGAATGTCCGGTAAATAATTAAAGAGAAAAAGTTTCTTTATTTCATAGAATTTAAACCTGAAACTAAAAGTGAGCTAAAATGAAATATGATCAGTAAAAATAAAGTCGTATTTTTGTTAACATTCATGAAATATTACTGCGCATGAGCACTGCACACTTCCTCCTATGCGAGTGAAAATGTCAATAGTTTTAACGGTTAAACAAAAACACGTTCTGCAACTCAGATCGTTGTATTCGGGTATTAAAAGTTTGTTCTCGATCAATTTACGCTTAATAGTGCTTTTTCATTGATTTGTATATCTTGTGGCCAGTTTGTTGACATTTGGTCGCTGTCTTTCTCAAATAGCTACAAAATGCCAACTTTTCAGGAGGGAGAAAAAACCATCACATTTTTTTATAACGATGTTTTAGAAATTGAAATCTGTAAAAATACCAAACAAATGAAGCTGCAAAATACGGTATAAGCCGTAGACGCGTAAGTCATACTGATATTCAGAAATAGTAGCTACAATATGGTAGCTACGGTATTTTGTCACCACAGTTTTGTCATTTTTATGAGGTAAGACAATTCGAAAATGTACGAAATGACGTACCTATAGGTGAAATGACGTAGCAATAAAAGCCGCATCACAATGTCAGGATGAAAGGACGTAGCTTGGAACGTCACATGGCTTTTCATGGGCTCTGATTGGCGTAGAGCTATGAGATATAGCCCAAAACACGTACCAGACTTCATATGTTCGGAAAAGACGAAAAAAAAAAATGAAAATTTTTGAACTATGAGGTTTGAAAACGACAGTGACGATTTGTTGTTTAATTCTGAGTTGTCATATAATTTCCCGACCGGAAAATATATGTCATTGAAATTTTCTAAATACTAATAATTGCTTTTTGCTTTTAAAACTTAGTCTGTTAAATTATGTAATTGATAGCCCATATGTGTTAAATTGTTGTAGGTACTTTGTTGATTCCTAACAAATATAAATGTTTTTGTTTTTTTTGTAAAAATAATTTATTTACATTCTTCAGTAGTTGTCATTCTTAACTATCAGCATCTGAAAACATTTGTGTTCACAGCAATTGGCATGCCAGTATACAATTACTGAATTTTCAATTGAGAAGTGCATTGTTTTTAACTTCTTTTTGGTTTAAAATTTTTTCTTTAGAATACTGTGCATGTGTTGTGATTTGTTAATGTTCGTTGTTCAGTGTTGTTTTGTTTATTTTCCATTTCATTTTTCCAATTATCATTATGTCAATAAATTTGAGTCGATGACGTGATGTTTCCGTCTTATGAATCCCAGTCCGGTCCTACAAGTTTTTTCAAGTCAACAGGACCGAATGTCCTGTGGACTTTAAATACTTTTGGGAATGTCTGGTTCGTCCAATCTTCATTAAACTTTTTCAGAGTATTTTTTTCTAATGATATATCGGCTAAGTTCAAAAATAGTTCCAGCTTGTTAAATACATGCCGGACAGAGGAACATGTTTCTGACATGCGGATGGTGATACCTTGCAAACACTCTAGACTTCACATTAAAAGCTCACCTGAGCATAACATTTTCATGGTGAATTTTTTTGATCAACTTTTGTCCATCTTTTGTCGTCCGTTGTTCATCATCAACATTTGCTTTTTGAACATCAGGGGACGTCATTTATTGGCAAATCTTCATAAAACTCGGTCCGAACATTTTGTCCTAATCGGCCACGTTTCAAGTCTAGTCATGTGAGGTTAAAACTAGGTTACATGAAAGAACAATCTTGTGAACACTCCAGAGCACATTAATGGCCCAGTTTTTTTTTTATGAAACTCTTTGTCAAAACATGTGTCCAAATTATATACCTGATGCAGGCATTTCCCCGGGAATTTGGTCAAGCACAGCGGCAAGACAGCGCGGAAGGGGGTTGGTGCGAAAGGGGGCATGCCCCTTTGCGCGTGTCGATTTTTATGCCCCTGTAGGTGGGCATATAGTGAACGCACTGTCTGTCTGTCTGTCCGTCTGAAATTCGGTTTCACTTTGTGTTCAGGTTTCGAAAAATGCGGAAAAACACTTTGCGTTTAGGTTTAGAAAAATGTGGGTAAAGGGGGCATATGTCATCCTATGGTGACAAGCCTTGTTTATATTTTTCTATTTGTTCTAAATCAAAATTTACACAACTTTGAAGCTATGAAAACACACCATTTTCTTTTATTATTTATTTATTTTTCCTCAATTTATTTTATTCAAGTCATGTATTATAATATTAAATAAAAAGCAAACAGTAGGCATTAACAAGCAAAAAAGGATTTGAAAAGAACAACAATACAGTTACATATCACAAGTTCAAAAAACTGTTCTGCAAGGCTTCTCCTGGTGCCAGGCATCCGCCATTTTCTGAAAGTCTACTGCCTCAATGTCTGGCCCTTAAATGCTGCCCATCATCAGTGCATTGAGGACAGCAGACTTCATGCGAGCATGATTCTCTGTCTTAATCCTTTTCATGGTGCTGAAGCCCCTTTCGCAGTCTGACATACACACAATTTTGTAAATTACTGTAAAATTAGATATTTTGAATCACTTTAAATCAACTTCTGTCATCCATGGACATCTTGCTTCCAACTACTGTCGGACCCACTGGCACGCTGCTTGCATCGCTTGGTTGGTGATTGGGAGGTCTCAGAAACACTGGCAACGTCCTGGGTACTTTCACTTTCTCTTATTGAATCTCTGACAGCGATGATTCATAAGTTGACCTAACTGAGAAATTAGTAATTGCAGATTTCCCAGACACAGGAACTGGTCGTTTCTTAGATCTTATCATTCTGTCATGCACAAAAAACTAAAGAAAAATGTGTTGTAGGTATATAGCATATTCCGTAAATATGAAATAAACTATTGGATCTGAATATATTAAATGTCGGTACTGTTAATTTTTGTCCAAGTCCAACATTTATTGCATCAACATTATACAATGTCAAAGCACAATAAATAATATCAACATGGAAAAGTACAAAGTCAACAGAACATACAAAAAAGTATTAAGCGTCCCAGTGCTAACTATAAAGACAAATAGTGAAAAATAAATACTAAGACAAATACAAAAACACTTGTATAGCGCAAAAACTATGAATATTCTATTGCGATTCACAAAACGTCCAATAAACACTGATTAAGATATCATCTAGAGAGCTTGCAGGTTACAGGAATGTATCTAAGTGTTGTGGAATCACTCAAATAGGTAGGTAGCACATTCCACCATTTCGGTCCTACCACTGCTATTGACCTGTTGGCGATCTTTGTTCTATGCCTTGGTACACGGAACTGAATGCCTTTATGATCGCAAGCGGTAGCTTCCTTGTGCATATGTGAACATCGATCGGAGGTAAATAGGTGCAGTGCCCTTCACGTCCCGGAAAACAATGACAAGCACTTTGAACAATATTCTTGCCTGCACGGGCGGCCAATGTAATCGTTTTAGCAAGTCGGAACTACGTTCTTCATATGATTGATGGGCAGGTTACCAACCTGGCAGCATTGTTTTGAATTCTTTGTAATTTGTTCAGCTGCTATGTCGGAGTGTCAGCATTAAAGAGTCCATTACAGAAATCAAGATGAGAGTGAATAAGACCATGGACAAGAGTTTCAGTGGATTTTTGTGTTAAATGTTTCTGGATACACTTCAAGTTTCTTAACTGGCTATAGGCGACTTGGCATTTCTTTCGAATATGCAGATCAAAATTTAAGGTACTTGACATATGCACCCCAAGGTCGCAAACATTGTCCACACACTTCTCTTTACAACCACCAACAATCACATTAGTAATGATCAGCTTTTCTTATTGTTGTTTTGTCCCATAAGCTATAATTTCAGTTTTTGCATTGTTCATTTTGAGCTTGTATTTTAAGTCATCCAGTTAAGGATATTTTCAAGACAGTCATTCAGTTGGTTAATGATGTTAGATTCACTTTGTTGATTTCCAGCTTTTATTTTTAAGGCAACTTTATGGTCATCAGCATAACCGTTAAGGTCAGCTGAATAGTTCTGAACAACCCTGTTTAGCCCAGCTATATACATGTGAAGATAAACGGGCTGGCGCAAGAGCCCTGCAGGACGCCTCAGTGTAGTGGCAAGGTGTCAGACGAAGCATTGTCAATCTTGACCTTCATGGTTCTGTCAGTAAGGTTGGATTCAATCCACCTGAGTGCAGTGTTGGTAATGCTGAAGTCATCTTGCATCAGCTGAAGAGCTGAAGGAATGTCTATCGTGTCAAATGCAGTGCTAAGTTCAATCATCACTACAAGGGTCACGAGATTTAGATTCACTGATTCAAGAATATCACCATGCATACAAAATAACACATATTTATCGTAAAAGAAAGTGAGATGAGTTCATAATAATAAACAGTATATAAAGAATAAATTATTAAGTGTCTATTCTTTTTCCTCAGCATTATAATTTATAGTCCCCGTTCAGAAAATAGTGTGAAAACATTTTAAGTGGGCTGGAGCAATTAAATTAGACTTTTGATTCCAATTAATTGTAATTATAACTTAAATTACGCACAATCACAACAAACAAACACAAGTTACTGTTTATTTTTGAAGCACCGCTGAAATAATCGTTATCAATTAAAATAAAACAAACAAACAAATTGAGCATACCTTTAATTGCTCTTATGCCACGAGTACCGGTAATAATCGATCATTATCGACCATTATTAGGGGACAAACACCATAATTTACCCCAATGAACAGTCATATATCGTTCGCACGTCTTATCTAAGCCCCTTATGCACACACCGCTGATTAGCGCGTGCTTGTTTCAATTGATTATTGGCCGAACATTCTGATCAAATCTTGCAAGGGCTTGTGAAATTTTGAAGCATCGTGGTGACCGGCTGTGCTAAAACCGCCTGGGGAAATGCCTACTGATGCATTTAAAACTGGGTCGTGTTTGGTTTAAACAAAAAGTTTGTTAGGTTACATTTTAAAAAAGCCTGTGAACACTCTAAAGACCACATTTATTGTTTAATGAAACTTAGTTACATAAATCACATTAAAATCTCAGCCAGATTGCATTCTTCCTGAAGCTCGAGATGAGTATCAGACATTCAGTCCGGGAAGCATATTTCCCAGACCTATACAATATAATTTTACATGTAATCGCTTAAACATGTTCGTGGTCTGTCACAGCAAACATACTTTTTTTTTTATTAAAGTCCACATCAAGCGACAAAAAATTATACAAATATTTTATACAAATTAATACAAACTGACTTTTATATGCATAGTATTGGTAAAAAACAAATCATTCGTTTGTAAGAATCACAGTACTCACAGGTATTGTCCAATCTACATAAAACTTGGTAATAACATTTGTTCCAATGATATCAGTTGAGTTCAGAACTGGTCATGTTGGATGTAAAAGTAGATCACTAGGTCAAATTGAAGAATAGGTTTGTGAACATACTTGTAGATAATATTTATTGCACAATTTTTTCATGACACTTGGTAAGAAAATTTGTCCATATATACAGTACAGGCAACGTGTACTTGGACAAAAACGCGTGTCCGCGGTGTTCAATTTTCCCGATGGGTGACATTTTGCGGGGGGCGGACACGCTACTGACCGTGGTGTTCGGCGAACACCCGAAATCGCCGCGATTGCACGCTATTATTAACGGGAACACCTGTGATCACTGGGATGCCGCGCAACCACCGTAAAAACCTGTCTGCGAGGGTCAATCACGCGTTTTAAATGTTAATGTACAAAAGAAAATCATATACTACATGAACATGCAGATATATGTGCACACGTATGTGTACCTAAATTCGGACAGTACGTGAAGTCGGAAACGTAAATAAAGCGTTTAGATGATCAATACTATTTACTCTTATGGTGTTAATCAATACAATTGCCCTTTTTGTTTGCACAAAATTGGGTTTCATTTCTCCCGATTTCCAGAAAATGACTTGTACATGAACATGTTGCATGAAATCTAAATATAGCGTGTTACAGCGTGTTTGATTTTTATTTTATTCGGATGAAATGTCTACTCCGAATCATTCGCGAGCTACCCCGGTATACTTGAGTAGAAATTCACTACGAAACTTTTAATCTAAATTTAAAGATGCCAATGTTGTCTGCGCTACGAAGTTTTTGTTTAAAAAATAAATAAACCCACGCCAATTTTCGCGCGCTTTTTATGAGAACCATGAAAATGTCATGGGCATATACATGTATTTATGTGTGGCTAACAGAACATGAACTGTACACAATGCGCGCACTAGGCGTCAGGTGATTTACGATTCTTGGAATATACCTGTCCTGATTGGGCGCTTATTTCATCAAATCTTTAAATAGAACCATATGCCGAAATTCATTTGATAGTTTAGAGATATGGCGAACGTTTGTGATTTTTGCATTTCTATCACACTTTTATAGTCAATATTTACCAGAATTAGCATTTCAAAATGGAAATCAGAAATATACGGGATTATTGAATAATGG
>VMBQ01006810.1:33660-48675 GCA_007657795.1 Dreissena rostriformis
GGCTTTAGTGTATAATAAAACCTTGTTAACACTCTAGAAGTCACATTTATTGTCCAATCTTCATGAAACTTAGTCAGAACATTTGTTCTAACGATATCTCGAATGAGTTTGAAAATGGTTCTGGTCTGTTGAAAAACATGGCTGCCAGGGGGCGGGGCAGTTTTCCTTATATGGCTATAGTAAAACCTTGTTAACACTCTAGAAGTCACATTTTTGGTTTAATGCTCATGAAACTTGGTCAGAATATTTGTACAAATGATATCTGGGCTGAGTTCGAAAATGGTTGAGATCCGTTAAAAAACATGGCCGCAAGGGGGCGTGGCATTTTCCCTTATATGGCTATGTAGTAAAACCTTGTTAACACTCTAGAAGTCACATTTATAATCCAATCTTTATGAAACTTGATCAGAACATTTGTTCTAACAATAGCTCGGCTGAGTTTGAAAATGGCTATGACTCGTTGAAAAAACATGGCCGCCGGGGGGGGGAGGGGGGGGGGCAGTTGTCCTTATATGACTATATTTACTATATTTAGTTGTTTGCTTGCGGTTAAGGTAAAGAGCAAATTTGGTAATCCAGATAGCCTAGTGATCCAAAACCTAATAATCGACGCATCCGCGCTGAGAAAGAGTTTGCGGCGCGGTTTCAGTTTTTGAACTACAATCATTTACAAATTGACACGTAATATGGATATTGTTTAAATAGAACCATATTGAACGGATCTTATATAGAAAAAGTAAAAAAAATACATATTTTTTAACTATATGTGTCGCGGAAGAGTAAGTTTAAAAATGATTAAAATAGACCACTATATGCTACGTCAGTCACGTAGTATATTTGCGCTGCACAGGTTATTCACAATCTGAGGCTATAAATAGATCAGGGAAAATAAAACTGCTGCGCGGTGCGGAAGAATATTCTTTACATAACATGTTTGCGTCATGAAAATAGTCAACTGCGTGGTAAGTTAAAACCGCATAAAACATCTCTCCTTAAAGGTCACAGGTGCAGGTCAGCGAAGACGTAGCGAGACTAAATGAAATACACACATGCGCGCGCTCAGCACAACAGCTGAGGCAATTTATAAGCATTGTGACCTTAATAACAGCCGATTCCTTATCAGTTTAATGGGAGAAAAAACGGATAAACCCAATACCATTTTACTAAGTGATAAAAAGTACTATTATTTCATTATGTTAAGCAAAAAAAAGTATAAAAGAAAAATGTT
Organism: Dreissena rostriformis; assembly: GCA_007657795.1. Lineage (NCBI taxonomy): Eukaryota > Metazoa > Mollusca > Bivalvia > Myida > Dreissenidae > Dreissena > Dreissena rostriformis. Next base: position 34,889 of record VMBQ01006810.1, read on the forward strand.
TCATTTTAATATGCAAATAAATTCCATTTCATTATTGTTTCATAATGATACGTTATACGCTGTTATAAATTAAGAAAAATCTTGACAATCAGAAATAATTTATCCATATTCGCTTGAACTCATAACACACATTTCATGCGGTGAATATGCGAATAACAAGTGACAAAAACAACAACAATTTAAACCTTTTTATAAATAACTATTTTTTCAATGTCAGGATATTATATGTTAGTGTTTCCGAATAATTTTTTTCAAGGCAGTATTTTTTTTAAATGACTTTTGATTTATTATTTACTAATTATATTGAGATCAACACAAACAAAAATAGTTGTAAATTGATGGATCAATGATACATTGTTTAATACCCATGAAATAAAACTACTGCTGATCAACAAGTATGGCGGGATGTTGAGAGTCCAATACACTATCATGCGATGTTGCGTAGCCTTGTTGCTAGTGGTTTCTAGTACAGCGGGGTTAAATCTGATATGTCTGGAAAGCATTCTTAGGTTCTCAACAGGTAGCGGGGATTTTTTCTGTAATCTCAATTGCACGGGTGATAACACTGTTTGGCGTTAATGCTGATTTTGAAATGAAAGTTAAAAAAATTATCTTTCTGAATAATTAAATTCAAAGTTATTGTTTATGTTTTCACTTGTTAGTTGCATATCCAACACATGAAATATGTGCTATTTATAAAGTCGAACCACATAACAGTGTTCGTAGAAAAACATTATACCGTAGCTCAAGCCCAGCCTGCGCAATTGGGCAGTTTGGTCAGAGGTGACGCTGTCGGCTATAAAATCACGCAAGGTGTAATGGTCTCATTATGCATCTCCTGACCAGACTTCCAGATGCACAGGCTGGGCTATAACTTCGCTGGCCGTATATGACATAAGACCCATTTTCGCATGTTGCGGGTCTTAAAAATCTCATTGCGTATTGAAAATGACACATTTTAGCATAATGCTTTTCAATATAAAATTGAATTCAAAGTGTGTTATTTATAGCAAACTGGCAAATTAGGGTAGCCTATTCATGCATTCAGGAACAATTTCCAGACAGACTGACAGAGTACGGCAAACATGTGTGGTTAATTAGATTTCCCTCTGATCGTGACACTATACTCTTTCCGTAGTTTTTTGTTTTCTCATCTTGAAAGTAAAACTATGTAATCAACGATTATTGATAGACCATTATGGTTTCCCCTGACGATTACAGACTATTAAATTCAGTCAGATTGATTTTAACGCTTAATTGTAACTTGGCCACAATTTGTGTCTCAGTGTGGTCTGAACATGCAGAGAGTAGTCAGGAATTCCTTACACTGAACAGTGTTACATCCTTTATGCTGTGCACAGACACAGTGATGTGGCCAAAGTTCTCTTGAATCAGCCAATGAAATATTCGAATGTATTCATTTGGGTCTGCTGGCTTTATGTAAAGGTCATCTAAGGTGAAGTGCTGGGTAAATGCCGATGTTAAGGTCAGAGACTGGTTGACAACTGTGAACTGCTAGGGCAACAAGTTATGCATCAAAAACAAAGTACAAGTAAACAGCGCTGTGACTTTATGACTACCTTATTCATGAGTTAAAATTATTGCTCGCAGATTTATTATGCCCCTGAAGGTGGGCATATAGTGATTGCACTGTCCGTCTGTCTTTCCGTCTAAAATTCCGTCACACTTTGTGTTTAGGTTTTGCGTTTAGGTTTTGCATTTAGGTTTTGAAAATTGTGGAAAAAGGGGGCATATGTCATCCCATGTTGACAAGCCTTGTTTTTTTGTTTTTTTTTCATCAATTATCTTCTTGTATATTTTGAATTTTTATATGTTGTCAAAAAATAAAGTTTTGTTAAGGGAAATTAACTGGTTCTCATTTTACAATTTTCATAATATTTTTCATGCTTTTAAAACTTCTAAAAAGGGACATATTGTTGTTATTTTGTTATTTCTATTACATCAATAGGATGATAAACAGTGCACACACCTCTCGACCTGTTCGTTTAGACACACTCTTTATTGACTCTAATTTGAATGGGTTGTGTTTATATCAAACTTGCGATTTGAAAAGCAATAACCTAATCTAAAAACAAAATGAGTTGCGTCTAAGGTTATGCAATAGCGCACAAATTCAGTGCCTTCAGTGCTTTGATTCAAATATTGTTTTCATGGTAATAGAATTTGAAAATTTATTGTTTTCCCCAATAAACAATGATTTTTTTTTCATTATTTAATAAACCATATGAAAATAACAATTGCATTTATACATTTTTTAAAAAACAGACATTCCCAAAATATTTTAAGTCCACAGGACATTGAGTCCTGTGGACTTAAAAAACTTGCAGGACCGGAGTGGGATTCATAGAACCAAAACATCATGTCACCGACTCAAATTTATTTACATAATGATAATTGGAAAAATGCAATGGAAAATAAGCAACACAACACTGAACAATTACAACACACTCACAGTATTCTACAAACAAATATTTAAACCAAAAATTAGTTGCAAATAAAGAAATTTTCTCAATTGAAATTTCAATTATTATACCCCCATTACCATTGGTAATGGGGGCTATATAGGAGTCACTTTNACCTTATGTCCACGATAAGACTAAGACACCTTACTATGAAACCACAAACTTATTTAAAGTAACATTTAACATCCATTTTGGTTTGCGAATTGTTTGGTTGCCATGTTCTGGGGTTTATCAGCATCTTAAAAACACTGGCAGCAACTCCTTGATGACTCCTTGAGCAAGCATGGAAAGGAAATTGCAAGACAAAACACTTCAGATCCTTAACCCTTTGAGCGCTGGAACCGGATTTTGAAGGCCTTTGCAAACAGTTTGGATCCAGATGAGACGCCACAGAACGTGGCGTCTCATCAGGATCCAAACTGTTTGCTATTCTGATAGTATTCTTTGAAAAAAATCAAAGAAAATGCTAATTTTAGAAATTCAGAAGACGACATTTTAGCAGACGACAAATTTCCCAGCATGCAAAGGGTTAAGCACATGAGCACTTCAATCTATTTAGAATATTACTGAATTCAATTCGGCCTCAATCTTGGAAAACTGGGCTTAATGCATATGTGAAGTGTCATCCCAGATTAGCGCATGCAGTCCCCACAGGCTAATCATGGACAAGACTTTCTGCCTTGACTGGATTTTTGTTAAGAAGGGACTTAACCTTTAAATGAAAAATTCCATACCAGCGGAAAGTGTCGTCCCTGATTTGCCTATGCGGACTGCATAGGCTAATCTGAAACAACACTTTTTAACCCTTTGCATGCTGGGAAATTTGTCGTCTGCTAAAATGTCGTCTGCTGAATTTCTAAAATAAGCATTTTCTTAAAAAAAAAATCAAAGAATACTATCAGAATAGCAAACAGTTTGGATCCTGATGAGACGCCACGTTCTGTGGCGTCTCATCTGGATCCAAACTGTTTGCAAAGGCCTTCAAAATCCGGTTCCAGCGCTCAAAGGGTTAAAGTNCATCTGATAAAGACTTTTATTATGATAAAAATGCACACATCAAATGAATCTTTGCATGAGTACTGCATTTCAAGTTTAATGATTCATAGCTTTATCAACCCAACACTGGAAGTATACATGAGGTGCACAAGGTCAAAAGTAGGAAGTACAAAATGTGATCAATGCATAGTTAACAATCAAGGGATTGTATCGACAGGTGTAACTCATAACTGGCAATTCATAACTGGCAATTCGCTTGATTTAAATATTGCAAAATTGACAATCTCACTTTATCAACATATTCTTAATTTATATATTCAATATACATGTATATCTGTTCTGTAGGACAGTAACACAGATTCAATACTGAATTTATTGACAATATTTCATTGTTAATGATCAGAATTTTTCTGAATGTGTGGGTTTGTAAAGTTTAATGAATGGTAAACATTCTATTCGCATTAAAAGTTCACTGAAACTTAGTGCCAATCACAGATTTAAATGACAGTTCTTATCAAATATAACATTTTGTGAAAATATTAAATCACATCATACTGAAGACACTTTGTGAACAGTCATCAGAGGATGGGTGCAACTGTACCAAAAAAAGGTTAACATTGCCAAAAACCACAAGCAATTACCAGAAAAACGCATAAATATCACTAGTCATCAATTACAGTCATAATGAAAACTTACATCATATGCATAGCAAAGCTCCCATGTCTCAACATTTTATTTTGCCAAATTTACCTTTTTACATTTGAACTATTACTATATTGGATTTTTTTATAGGTGATTATGAAGAAAAACTTGTAGCCATATAGAAATTACCTATAATTAAGCAAAATTTCCTTTATAAAGGCGTTGGTGAATGTGGTGAGTAAGCCCTACAATAACAATCTAAATGTTTATGAAAATGACAGGTCATGGTTTTGATTCAATCCACATGTGAACAATAAGTGCATACCTTAGACTTTAGTCATATAATTAAATACTTAAAAAATCTTGGTGACCATCATCATAAACTGAAAAATGTTTTATTGTTATATACATCTGTAGCTTTATGTACAACAATATAATTTTTTCTGATGTTTGCATCAAATTATATAATAAAATGTATGAAGGCCAAGAAATATATCGCACTGATAATCCTATAGAGCATACATTCCAATATATATATATTAATATTGAGAAAGATGCTCTAAAAATGTGACACTCCTAAAAACCAGGCATTAACAGCCGGGTGTCCGTAAATTATATAATGCACCGGTAGTTTTTAAAGGGACTGTAAACCACAAATGACTAAAAACGAAAAGTTTTAAAATACCGTATTTGTTTACAATTATTAGTTTATATTGATTAAAATATCATGACTGGTATATAACATTACTTGAAAAAAGTAGTTTTTTATTTTTAATTTATTTTTGCATTTATTTATTTTTACTGGGTATGCATACCCAGTAAAAATAAATAAATACAAAAATAATTGATTCATCGTCACGTGGTAAACTCAGGAATGCAAATTGCGCATGCGTAGTGAATTGTATATATTTTACATAAAATTATCAATGTACTTGCAATATTTATAGTGTGTATATCGTTATGTCACCTATTTCGCGATGTACTTATATTACCGAATATACTGAAAATATGAACTTTTTTCAAGTAATGTAATATACCAGTCGTGATATTTTAATTAATATAGCCTAATAATTGTAAAAAAATACGGTATTTTAGAACTTTTCTTTTTTTCGTCATTCGTGGTTTACAGTCCCTTTAAGCAAGATTTAAATGTCTATGTACAAGCTATAACAGTAATAAATTATTGTTGACAGTTTAAGGATACTTGTTCACAGATTTTGAAATTTTAGGAAGTTTATCATTAAATACTTTAAATTGATGTATGTAAATATCCGAACGAAAAAACAAGAATAGAATTCAAGAAAGAAATGCAAAGAAACAAATTTACCCGCCTGGACTCAAAGCTTGACCTTTGGATTAAAAAGCTTTTGCCATGCATGGCCATCTGGACTGTTACATTATGTTAGGCATGTAGACTACATTTAAAGGGACTGTCAACCATGAATGACGAAAAAAGGAAAGTTCTAAAATACCGTATTTTTTACAGTTATTAGTTTATATTGATTACAATATTACGACTGGTATATTACATTACTTAAAAAAAGTTTTTAAATTTTCATATTTTCAGTATATTCCGTAATAAATTTTACTGGGTATGTCTACCAGGTAAACTACCAGTTAACTATAAATAACGCAATTAGATTGATCATCATCGTCACGTGGTAAACCCAGGAATGCAAATTGTACATAGTGAATTGTATATATTTTATATATAAAATGATCAATCTACTTGCGTTATTTATAGTGTGTATATCGTTATGTCACCTATTTTCGCGATGTACTTTTGATTTCACATTGCGAAATTTTATTACCAAATAAACTGAAAATATAAACTTTTTTCAAGTAATGTAATATACCAGTCGCAGTCTTGGACGTAACCCACTCGACCGACAACCGAGTCGATTGATTTTTGCGTCAGTCGAGTGAAAATTCCAAGCCAGTAGCCCGATCGGTCGAGTTCTTTTTTCGTGTCCGAACTTAGTAACATGTTTCCTAAAGTTATAGCTTCCTCGGCATTCCGGAAATTTTCGCTCGGTACCGATTGTGCCAGGTATTTTTATTTATTGATTTTTGATTGGCTGGTGATGGCGCGGACATGAACGGTAACTGACGAAAAATCCTCGCTTCTTTCTGAAAATCTTACAATGTCCGCCATCTTTAAATATTTTAAGCGATCGATTTGCAAAGTAAAGCACTGCACTATCTGCTTAGCATATTGTAAAGCAATATGCCAACAAAATTATCTATTGATTACGTATTTGCTAGGAAACTTGTTTTAATTGTCTGAAATTAAACGATATGCACATTTTATTTCATGTGTAAAACACGTACATCTTTCGGACATTCTTTTTTTCGGATACAGTATTTTTCGTCGATTTTAATTATTTTAATTTTTTATTTTCGATGTTCTTTATAACATTTTCTATACAATGACGAATACACATGCGGTGATACAAATGGTCTGGTTTAAACTATTTAGCATTGTATCCTCGAGTCACCAGTTTCGGTTGATGTGTAACAAATAGTTGACAAGATCAGATTAAAGAATAAATATTAACCAGTAATTGCAACTAGAAAGACTTTAAGGCTATGGAAGCTTACTCAGAACTGAATCGGTAATCTCCATAGGGCACTCATTGAGTTAGCTAAAGAAGCTTCAGCGTACAGTTTATATAGTCTTGAAGTTGCGCCAGTCAAAAATTATAAAAAAGCGACATTTAAAGTTATGGAAGCCAGAACTATCATTGAGTAGATGCTTATTGAACAGTGTAGTAAGTTGATCTCTCTAGACTCTATAACTAGTATTATTACCGGATGGAGTGGGTTAGGTCCAAGACTGACATAGTTACAAATGAATTAAAGAATTATAACTTTAATTGGGGCTAGTTAAAATTGATTCGGGCTAGTGAAATTTCCAAGTTGGTAGCCTGATCGGGCTAGTGCCTGAAAAAAAAAAATGCCAAGACTGCAGTCGTGATATTTTAATCAATTTAAACTAATAATTGTAAAAAAATACGGTATTTTAGAACTTTTCTTTTTTCGTCATTCGTGGTTGACAGTCCCTTCAAGCATGTCAATAACATCATATTGTTCGTCATTTTACACTCAAAAGACTGGTTTTGAAATAACAATCAAATGACTTTGAAAGAGCTTTGTTTTGGCCAGGTGTTGCCAATGTTTGAATAATGTTTTGATCATGTTTTTAAAATGGACGTCCCATAAGAAACCACATCTCTCCATGAGTGCTAACAGAGCGTCTCGAGTTGTCACAGAATGACATCAGACTTAACTATTGGGTCACGGTATTTTAGATCTTTTCTTTTTTCGTCATTCGTGGTTGACAGTCCCTTTAACCCTTTTAGCGCTGGAACCGAATTTTGAAGACCTTTGCAAACAGTTTGGTTCCAGATGAGATGCCACAAAACGTGGCGTCTCATCAGGATCCAAACTGTTTGCTATTCTGATAGTTTTCTTTGAAAAAAATAGAAGAAAATGCTGATTTTAGAAATTCAGCAGACGACATTTTAGCAGACGACAAATATCCCAGCATGAAAAGGGTTAAGCATGTTAATAACATCATATTGTTCGTCATTTTACACTCAAAAGACTGGTTTTGAAATAAAAATCAAATGAATTTGAAAGAGCTTTGTTTTGGCCAGGTGTTGCCAATGTTTGAATAATGTTTTAATCATGTTTTTTAAATGGACGTCGCATAAGAAACCACATCTCCTCATGAGTGCTAACGGAGCGTCTCGAGTTGTCACAGAATGACATCAGACTTAACTATTGGTTCACAAATGTATTCGGACATATACAATTTCATGTTGCTGTGCATACCTGTCGCAAACCTCATTTTTCCAAGATGGTGGACAATAGAGAACAGAAATTACGATTCTATGAAAAAATGAAAAATAAAAATTGAAGAAACGACGGACATCATACAATAAGTAGGGTAATGTCAATGGCAAATATGTTTTAGATAAAAAAAACAACAAGAGATGTGTTTGTCAGAAACACAATGCCAAATGATAAATATAAATTATCTCCCTTTAAAGCTTGATACTTCCCTTGGATTTTATTTTTTGACTTTTGACCTTGAAGGATGACCTTGACCTTTCAGCACTAAAAATGTGCAGCTCCATGAGATACACATGCATGCCAAATATCAAGCTGCTATCTTCAATATTGCAAAAGTTATGGCCAATGTTAAAGTTTTCGGACGGAATCACAGACTGACAGACGGACTGACAGTTCAACTGCTATATGTCAACCTACCGGGGGCATAAAAATGTAAGTTATCTACATTAGTAAATGTTTGTCACTAAAATGAGTGTTTGGGAATTGGAGTTCAGTCCACTCGCAAAGTAAAAACATTTTGAAAAAAAAAACAAATATTGTTTGATTAACATGTTAGTCCAGGATCTGTTTATAATCACATTCATATACATATTTTGCTTCATTATGTTTTTCATGCTGTACAGTTTACTGAAATAGCATGGAACTAAAATGGAAGATATTGATAGGTAAACACATTAAATAAGTTAATTAAACTCAGTAAAATACAACGATAACACAACAATAAAATTAAGTGTGTTTGTTAATATTTGTTAATGGTTTCTCCCAAACTGCCACTAATGCCCTCCCCCCCCCAACCTCACCCCCCCATTTTTTTTTTAANTGCATAAACCATGCATTAAAATGCTTTTTTTGAATTTACTGGGCCTTGTCCAAATATATGCCCTCCTAGGAAAAACACTTCTGTTTATCAACACACTTTGTGTCTCTTTATGGAATGTTGATGAAGTTTAATAGCTTTACTGCTGTGGGATGACAGTAATGTTATAGGATTGTATAGCAGGTTGTTTCACCTGTTTTAGTTATTTATTTTGACATTCCATGAGTTAAACAGACAGTATAATAACATCATTAAAATTGATTTTACCCAAAAACTGTATGAAGATTTGATATGGACCAATCAGAAACAAATTTCTTGAACACTTAATTAAGGATTTCTTGAAGATCATACTTTCAATGCCATTATAACTTTGAAAGATATGTATATTTATATAAAATATTTAAAATAAATAAACATTTTTATTTTAGATATTTTCAATAGCAAACATCATGTCAAAACATTGCCATTATCGGGCCATTTCTCTATACAATTGAACTGACCATGACAGGACATTTGTTCCAGACATTCATGTTATAATTGAATATGATATTGAATGATATGGAGAGGTACTGTGAGAATAACATAACTTCATGTGCAATTATTTCGATCATGTAGAGACTACCGGTATGCTCCAGACAGTAAACTTAGAACTGACTATAACAGTCAATGATAAGAATATTATCAAAACAATGTTACAACAGGATTACTTTTTCTATGCTTTGACTTGGTGAAGACCATGTCCACATTTTGACTATGATTACCTGCAATTAGACCGGGACAAAACACTGTTACAGTTACAAGAAGGTCATATCATTGCTAAAGACATGGTCAAAACACTGTTACAGTTACAAGAAGGTCATACCATTGCTAAAGACATGGTCAAAACATTGTTTAAGTTACAAGAAGGTCATATCATTGCTAAAGACATGGTCAAAACACTGTTACAGTGAGAAGAATGTCATATCATTGCTAAAGACATGGTCAAAACACTGTTACAGTTGCAAGAAGGTCATACCATTGCTAAAGACATGGTCAAAACATTGTTAAAGTTACAAGAAGGTCATATCATTGCTAAAGACATGGTCAAAACACTGTTACAGTTACAAGAAGGTCATATCATTGCTAAAGACATGGTCAAAACACTGTTACAGTTACAAGAAGGTCAATTACCATTGCTAAAGACATGGTCAAAACATTGTTAAAGTTACAAGAAGGTCATAGCATTGCTCAAGACATGGTCAAAACATTGTTTAAGTTACAAGAAGGTCATACCATTGCTAAAGACATGGTCAAAACATTGTTACAGTTACAAGAAGGTCATATCATTGCTAAAGACATGGTCATCCATGATGGAAAGGTTCATTATTGCCTTGGTGTCTCATATGTGCAATAACTATATACTATTTGATTACAACACCAAAAGATAAGAAGGTGTGAGGGGCATGGTTAAACAACTTGTTGACAAAACAAAATAAGACACATGAGAGGTGTCAGAGGAAATGGAACAAAAAAACAAAAAGCACAAATAAGTGTAAAATAAATTAACATACATGTGTTTATTTTAATAAGTATATGTACCATTACTTTAAACATTTTAAATAAGATTTTATCAGAACATAAACTGTGTTCAAACATATAAGTATATAAAAAGATAGCTTGCTGATATCAGTAATAAACAAAATTCAATTAAAATACTGGGAGTTAAGTCATGCCACTTTAAGGTATAAGCACTCTAATGCACTTCGTGCAATATCGCCTTATTTCGCACATATCCGTTACTCCGAACGTTTTCTGAGTACGTGCCGAAATCTACGAATATTCAATAAAATCGCTATGAAATTCTAAATGAAGAACCCGCAATGTTAAATGAAATCAAAACAAAAATGACCGACAGGGTACGTGACAGTTTTAAGAAAAGTAAATTGCTATCTCTAAAGAGAAAGATCGATAGAAGTGTAATTGTTGATCATAATTATGTGACTTAAGAGTTAATGATAAAAGTCAACTATTGGACGGCAGTGTTGATAATTATAAAGAAAACGATTTGTGAAAATACTCTCCGGGTTGCCGGGTGGTCGAATTCCGGACGCTGCTTGAAAATTCAGATGGAAATGAAGTAGGTATTTCACTGATTTATGTGATTTTTACTGTAGATCCCATGTTTCAATTAATAAATAAAATGTAGCGTTAATAGTCAGTTTCGTATCCAGTAGGGAGAATACATGTATTTGGTATTAACATTTGGATGAAGAATGTTGTTTACGCTTATTTATTAATCCAGTTTTAAAGTGTTCATCATATAAAATAATAGTAATGACATGCTATGTAACGAATGTTTGAATAAATAAAATCGATGACACTTACGTATGGATTATATCACAATTACTATTAAATACTTACGTCAGTCACGGAGTGTATATTAATCTAGAGTCCGTGCGTCAGTTGATACTCCTATTCAAGTGCTTGTGTATTTGACCTCGGTATTCAATTGTTTTGTTAAATAACGTGAAGAAAATGTTGTCAATTATAGTAAATTGAAGATGTCATTTCTTTCCAGGAAAAAGGCAAGGCGAGGAGGGAACTATCGGGGCAGTACTGAGTACCCGTGTAAAACTCGAAAAGGCATGTCAGTAGCTCTGGATTCTGCATGGCAGAAACAGGGTTTTGACAGTCTAACATGTAAGTTAATTGTAACAAACACTTCATTTCAAGCAATAAATTGTCACTGAAGCAAAAATATACATTTAATTTTATTAAAACATATAGGAATATATATGTCTGTCTGACCATCTGTCTGTCAGTTTATTTTTAACTTTTAAACTTTTTAAGATGTCAACTCAAACTTCATGCATGAATAGTGCACACACATTATTACATATGTACGATAGCTGCATTTTATATGGATCTAATTCCCCTTTTCAGTTGTCCTTGTTTTACTGTCCAAGTTGTCAGCGGTGATATTTAGTTCTCCTTCAGCCGCAGTTCTAGTTTTATAAAGTCAAATAATTTGTTTCAGCACACACATTCTTGATGTCCAAGCAAAAGTATGGAAGGAAGATAGTGAAGTATGTCGTGTCTCATCGTATCTGTGGAACGTGCCAGTGGTGGCGAAGAAACCGAACAGGCCAGGCTGTATGTGCACATGACTGTCCACAATCACTCTGGTAGTTTAATGGAGAGTGTCATTGGTGAGAAGGGACTCAAGGAGCTTATTGAAGAGGGCACGCCTGTTGAGATTTTAGAGGGTGATGAAGATAATAATTTAGTAGCTCGTGTAAAAAGGAACTTAAACCTTACACTACAGAAACGTTTTGATAAAAATCATCTGCTGCATGTTTTGTAAAACAAGGAAAGGGTGACAATTTCTTAGTATCACTAACTAAGACTATATGTATATAAAAAGCTTCACAAATATTATGGAAAAAGAAGCTTTGCTCATGAAACTCTTCTTTTTACACAATGTTTAAAGCCTTGTCTGCTTCAAAAATATAAAATTGCATTTTTGTATGTGTAGGTGATAAGCTAGATTGTTTTTATACCAGATTTTAATATTTTACTGAATAACCTTTTTTAAAGAAAAGCATCATTGATTTTACACCATTGTTCTTTGTTAAAAATAATAAAATGCTTGTTAAAGGGAATGTTCTGTTCCAACCAATGTTATGTTACCAATGTTTTGTTAAAGGGAATGTTCCATATCCAACAATATTAAATGGATTGTTCCATTTTCAACAATGTTAAATGGATTGTTCCATTTCCAACAATGTTAAAGGGAATGTTCCATTTCCAACAATGTTAAAGGGAATGTTCCATTCCCAACAATGTTAAAGGGATTGTTCCATTTTCAACAATGTTAAAGGGAATGTTCCATATTCAACAATTTTAAAGGGAGTGTTCCATATTCAACAATGTTAAAGGGAATGTTCCATTCCCAAAAATGTTACAGTGTGTTGCATTTTTTTTTTGAAGATAGCCATATTTTATAAGACATGTTTTTATTCATTAGATTATTTATGTTTGTTTCATGAATGTTCATTCAATCATATTCCTGATGAACGATTTTATATATTTGTATAACTGGTTGTGAGTCATTTAGTAGAATGTTATAAACCCTGTACCAAGCAATGACGAGATTTTACTAGCTTTTTGAAGACGATTAGAAATAATTGTGGGAACAGGAGAAATTGCTCAACATGAGACATTTCTCCTTTTCCCACAACGATTTCTACCCTATCAAGGTAATTTCTTCTTATTGTTTTGTAGGGTTTACGCTATGAATCAAGGATACTGTAAGTGTTTTTCAAAATGTTATAACTTTATCTCATTACAAGCAGACATTAAAGAGTTTTGGATTCTCAACAGTGTTTTGGTCAGAATCGCTGACTAAGTTTGTTTAAACGTTTAACTTCACTATGCAAATTTGTATTTTCAGAAGAAATGTTAAAACATGTGCTTGTTTATATTGTAAATAAAATGTGTTTCACTTTTCAATGTTATTCTGTTATTTTATTGATTTCAATCACCTTCGTTACGTGCTTACTTTTGTATTATTTGGCTCCATGGCAGCAGCGGTGGCAATTAAAACACATTGACAAAGACTATATGAATGAGCGTTGCTGTTGTATTTTGGTTTGAAATGGGTTAAATGGTCAAGTATTGGTTGAAAAAAGGCCTATTTAGTTTTCGGGTAATATTATAGTCAAGAAACTGGTCGGTATTTTTGGTCACGATTATGGTCGGGAAAGTGGTCAATTTGGTTGCAAAAATGGTCGGGTTTTTGGTCCAAAAGTGGTTTGGAAAATGGTCGGGTTTTTGGTCCAAAAGTGGTTGGGAAAATGGTCGGGTTTTTGGTCCAAAAGTGGTCAGGAAAACGGTCGGGGTTTTGGTCGGAACAGGTCAGAATTTGTTAGAAAAGTGGTCGAAAACTAACGTCGGGATGACGTCGGAAAATGACGTCTAAAAACCTTTCAAATCCGACCATAAGTCTGACG
>VMBQ01006811.1:6426-47017 GCA_007657795.1 Dreissena rostriformis
ATATATATATATATTTAGATGTGTTTTCTCATTGTATCCTGTCTGAGATTGACTGTCTCGACTAATTATAGTTCATAATAAAGTTAATAGCCCGAGCATGATATGAGCACTTGGGTTTCAATGTGAATCGGAATGGGTTTTGCTGAAAATTTGATAGATCGCTCGATAGCCATGCATCCGTAAATAGAGCTCATTCGGAAGTCAACTTTTCACTCAGTACAAACAACGTTCTACTGTAATGCACTTGTGTCATATGAACATTCACAAATTGAGAAAAGATTTGAGATTAATTTAGGTTGAAGGTTGAAGGACAATACATAATCTTATCGCTTTAAATTATTTCTCTTTGTTCTGCTTGTTGACTTACATAACTAATAGTATTCACTAAGTTCTGAATAACGGCTATTGTAACACAATGATAATTTGTGATGGTATGTGTTATTTTTCAGGCGATAATTATTAGGTTTGGCACGACTATTGAATACTAAAATAAATTATACTTTACCAAACGATAGACATAGATCGTTCTGATTTTAGTCATTGAAAACAAACTGCTGAATATGTATATCAGGTACATTTCCTTAGCAAAGTTTAGGTCTTTAGAAAGAACACGATAACAAGCCCTAATACACATTGGCGAAGAAAGAATTACTAAAACCTGTATACCGTAATTACTATAAGTTTTCGGACACTAACACATATGTATTTATTTCGTGTCCGAAAATTAATATACAATAAATATTCAAAATACAGTTGTCCGAAAATTTAAAGTAACCAAACACTTAGAGTAATTACGGTTATTATAAATCCAATGTTTGACAGAAACTACTGAATTAGTCTAAGCGTTCCCAGTGAAGTCGTTTTATCCAAGTGATTTAATTTGCGGATGCGCGTGCACCAATACCATACAATACATTATTCAATTGTGTCTGTTTGTGAACTGACATTAATTCTCATTTACTCTTCAATCACTTGTGTTGTACTCAGCGGCATACAAATGGATTTAAATATGAAAAAGCAACACAATGTATTTTGTTCCATAGCAACCAGTATCTTTTTATATTATATCCCATCATTTGTTCAATTATATCTAGATTTTGTTTAACTATTGGAAAAAAACCAATATAAATAACTGTACAGTTTGAGAACAACATGTGATTTGCTTGCGGTTAATTTAAGAAAATCATCGTATGTGTATTATATATTCCACATGGGCGGCAGCTGTATACATCAGTTTAAACATCTACATAGATTCTCACAACTTTTGTCAATTTTGAATGTTTTTGCTTGTACAATAAAATTGTATGTGTACACAAAGCTGCGATGCACATCTATTGACTTTTGCTGCTTTTAATTGTATGCATTGAAATTGTTATAAATAAATGAAATACGCTGGTTTTTCTTTTCCATGACAACCATGATATTTGATGCTTGTCTGATTTATGCTCCCTAATGTTTCATTATGTGTTATAAATTGCAAAAGCATTAAGGGCGACCACACCAGTCACCAAATAGGTCAGCACATGTACTGTAATTCGTTAAATCATAGTGCTGTGTTATACAAAATTTCCGAAATCAGTGTTTAGAACTCAAACATAACAACTGTCATAAATAAGGAATTAGCGATCACATTTCAGATTAAGATTTGACAGATTTTGCACGTTCATCATATGAGCTAAGCAGAAAAAGTCATGTTTTGACCAGACGAGTGCATTATTGTTTCATACAGTTTAGTTCAGTTTTTTTTCAGCTAATACAAACCTGTGGTCACATATTAATCGTTTACATCGTACGTGTTATCGACAATCAACACTGTTGCTAAGTGGTGAGGTGCTAATTTCGTTTTAATATAGCATTGAAAATAACTTTAGAAATATTTCTTAATTGTTTTGTTTTAAAAGTGAAAATCATAAATGTGAATGTGTTTGCAGTGCAAAACGACTGGTTTACTTTATACTTAATTCCTAAATCTCGATATCTCATACATAAACATACGAAGTGTTACGGATTGAACCATGTTTCTGCAACACAATGTGCATGTCTTTTTGTCTCTCGCAATATATATAAAAGAATCATTTGCGTGTTAAACTAAGTATACACGTAAAGAATATCCTGTATTATGTAGGAATTTCATTTTAAAAATAAAAATAGTAGCTCTAAAAATAGTTTTGCGCGAAATTTAAACACGATTCGCTAAACGTCATAACTGTGTTCCAAACACACATAAACAACTACTATGATGTGTGATTTGCGAGAGACGCATATATTGTGGCCACATCGAATTTACTTTTCATCAGCATGTTCTAGTTCCAAACGTTTTATATGTTCAGTTAACAACCTACACTATTTAAGATATCTTTAATAAAGCGTTTACTGGTCCGTTCCGATACAATGAACCACAGTGTTTTCTACTAACTTGTTCAAAATTCTACGTACTTAAATTCTTAATAAGATGCACCTTTGTCAAGCGATTTTATTTGTTCTCGCAATCATTTTCTTATAATGCATTTTGTTACACACTTAAAGTAGACTGCAGCTGCTGTTTTAAGATTGGCACACAAAATAACATCTGGAAATATGTGAAAATGTTTAGTTCACTTTTGCAAATTATCATTCGGGCTTAAATAACACATCACTGAATACATTAAAATGTGTTTTACAGTGGAAATCTTTATTTAAGTTATTCACTATTTAAGCGTGTGAGTTTGTTGTTTTAAGTTATTGTTTCATTTTGGAAAACAGTAAAATGCTGCGTACAACAAACACACGTTAAAATAAAACTTGACAAACATCCAAATGTTGTAATAAAGTTTAATAGTTTGAAAACAAAAACGTTCAGTGTTACATTTAATCATCCCACTTTTTAGCTCACGTAGGCTCACACAATAGATATGAAATACATTCGACTTTAACGTGATAGCAGTGCATTGAAATTAATTCCTAATCCTTATCTTAATATGTGTTTAGTAGCTTTCACCAGTTTATAGAAAAAAAAACAAAACAATTTATTCGCAGCCTGAAAATGAACAGTTATAATCCGCCTACAGCATGTCCGGTATACAAGCAGTTCGAACAGAACCAATCTACATCCTGTACTCCGATGTTTAGTATAATAATTCAGATCTGAAGATGACAATTTCGTACACAGTCTGGCATTTGTGTGGAACGACTATAGTCATTACATGTTGGTCAGAAAAAAAGCTTCGCATGTTATGTTGAAACACATAGATCAGTATAACATGATTATCGCCGATAAAACAATACGGACGGGATTGTCAAAGTTTCATTGACGGTCTTGCTACTTGTGTTTGATGTTAAAACGACTGTAACAACTGCAATTATTTTTTAATGATTACACGTGTTTAGGAACAGTATGATTACCGGTTAGCTAAATTGATGTTTTTTATGTTTAATGTCGTTTTTGTATGTTTTGTGCTGTATTGAGTATGCAATTAATCACTTGCTTTAAATCACGAATTAACGGACGTGAACAAAAAAGTAACTCCTTATAATTATTTTGGAGGTTCATTATTCCTAATGCTTGCTTCATCAATTGTATAATCTTAAATGCGTCGCAGACTTGCTTACAGTTATATGACAGTTATAAAAGTCTTGATTTCATATAACGTTTAAATTATCCTCTAAAAGAAAAAGATTTTGCATGGTTGGTATCAGCACGGGAATATATAGGTGCAATTATAAAAGTTCGTTATAGACTTGTACGCATCGGAACGTGCCGCATGTCAATCTAGTAAACGTCTTGATATAACTGCATACCGCTTGCTTAGTAGACGTTGACACACCAAACATCAATAATAATTTGTTGACCTCGAGTCTTAGAGTCGCACGAGGTACAAATTAACTCATAAATCTAGGTCGAATTCATAGTGTAATCAAAATAAAGCTGCAGTTAATAAAATCTTTCAGTTCAGCACAAACACAATCGTTTTTTTTAATCATACAGTCAGACATGATTTTGAACAACACATAGATTCACAAACCTTCGTGAAACACACTATCAAACAAATGGTATCATGTAACTAACGTGACCGGGTTAAGTAGATGATCAGTACGTATAAGTAATGTTGAATCACATGTCAGAATGCCTTTCAAATAAGAGCTAAGCTTCACTCACATCCATCCATTCATATTCGCCAAGGGCTCGAATCAAACCTTAAGACAGGTGAAAGCATCGTTAATAATTAATATCGGGAAAGTCTTGTCTTATCAAGAGACAATCCATAGAGGCCAACATGGTTTAGCCTTGGCTACTTTATCATACTTGTTATCATCCTAAATTAGACGTCAGGTTTCTAATTGAGTATGATAAATTCGGGAGGCAGACATTGAATTTATGCATTTCAGAAATATGTGCCATGTCATTATTTTTTCGAATAAACAATTGATGAACCGATTGGTTTGGGGTAAACGATCATGATACAAATTTGTACCACAACATAAAGAATACAGACACGTTTTTTTGAAAACGTTTACACGGTCGGTACCCGGATAATCCTATCGCAGGTCCAAGGCCCTAACGCAGTTCTAACACGGCGGACAAGAGGTCAATTATAAAATTAATTGCTCGATGAAACGTCATATTCGGTGATTCAAATACACTGTGTATACGTGGCGAAATATTGTATAACTAAAACACCTGTAAATTAATACAAAAATTATAAAAAAAACAAGGTCATGCCGTCTTTTTCTCAGTCGCATTATCACTGCCTTAGGTTTGCGAAACTGCGTTAGAATCGTCAGGGTAAATGTCGTCGTTTATTGAATAAATTAATTGTGATATTCAACCTTCTTATTCTTTAAATAAAATAGTTTCTTTTAACATTGTTTTGCTAGTATTCTGAATGGAAGTGTGGGTCATATGCGCTATCCATAGTTCCCCGTTTCAACTACTAAACGTGTATTACAGAGTACTACATTTACGAAAATCGATGAAAAATATCAAAGAAACATTGCAAAAGAGTGTGGTTTTTCCAGCACGTTTGTGTCGAATTAAGCCTACATTTCATTGAAACTAACGTCTATAAGATGTCTTAGTAAATTTATCAGTGTAGTGTACTTGTTTAAATATGCCATAACCGTTTTCCAATGCGCAATGCCCAAGATGAGAACTAATGGCGTGAACATTATAGGTTTATACATTTGGTTTGATATGCAGTTAAATGCACTATTCAATGGTATGGAAAGCTTTCACACTGCTACCAATGCACGGTTTGTCATTCAGGCAGCTAATATGAGTTTCACTGCGCTTACGTAACGATTATTGTAACATATGTGGGAGTGCTATTATTTTGCAGTATATTGAAAATGTATATGGTTTTGTCTGTTAAGCCGAAATGTGAACAGAAATATGCTATTTCGGTTACGAAGAGGATTTACTGCTATTTTCATCTCCATAATATAATAACTATAGATTAGCAATCAGTCTCGGCATCTATATTCTAAACAGTATGTATTGGTAAAATGTAGAAAGCATACAAACATAGTATCCATTCAGCAGGTATACCATTCCTACAAATACCCTATGGCATATGGTAAAATTCTGTTTATTAAAAAGTAAGTTTCAAATTAAATTCACCAAAAGCAATTTTAAAATTTCATATATAATTACTACTAAGTTGGTCGATGAACTTATGTTTTGGGATGTTTTTCGCTTTCAATTGAGATGTTATGCGGATGATTTTATATACACTCAATTTGTGAACATTTTTGGTCATGTGAGGGATGTAGGGCACCTTTAAACCGATTTAAACCTACATTGTTTTGAAATGGTAGTAAATTATGTGCGTTTATTGCTTGTTTATGCTCTGTTTGTAGTTGCGCTATACTTTTGACCGAGTAATTATATGTCTTAAATAGACATTTATGATTTCCAGAATTAGATTATTGACGAAATAAACGAAAATCGTTTCAAATAAAAACATTTATGACACTTAAACCCTCTGGCGATTTGTATAGTCCACGGCTGATACAAACAAAATTTATGAAATTGATTTTAATAGTCTTGCTTATATTCTTACAACGACACGATGGCAGCGAATACGAGTTATTGAGTTTCTTAGCAATACACTGCTTAAAAGAAAAGTAAAAAATCGCACAGGTAAACAGGTTTCTGCACACTTCAAAAATATAATAATTAGTTATATAAATAATGCAAATAGATGTAATCGGAATTCTTTGTTGAAACTGTAGAAAGCAAAATATTGTGTAACACGTTCATATATGTTACCGCTAACCATTCATACGTGCGTTGACGTCGACGAAGCACCCAAAACAAACTAAAATTGTTTTGATTCTTTAAAATAAAGAACTTGCTTTGGAAATATTTCCGCAAAGCAAACGAAACATATTGTATTATGACCTACTATTTTTGGCTACTTTTTGTATCAATGTGTGGTATATATGTGAGTTATCAGTTAAACAAAAATGTATGTATATTTATTTCTAAGCAATAAAAGTACAGATGTATGAAATGTAAATTTATAATCACGTGCATTACTGAATAAATGACGTTTTTTGTGTTCTTAAACTTGTTTTTACAATTTATGTCAGATTGGTTAACATAAATCTCAATGTATTTATGCAATTTCGATTTATATTTCCATATTTTGAGTGCTTTAAATCCGCGTGAATTGTTTTTGGCTATGGTTGTACGAACTAAAATCGTTTCAGGTTGTCAAGAATGTTTTAATCAATTACTGCGCCGCAATTCCATTTGTATGAATATTATCTTATGCCAATATCTATTGAATTGGCTCAGGCATACTTATTGATGATATATTTTACAACAAGTACGTCCGACGAAGATATATACTATATTACTGATTAATATTTATTTCAATAGCATTTAGTATTATGAGCATTGCCCGGCCACATAATGTGTGTAGTTATAGTTAAAACAATCCTGTCTATGACCATTTTACTCCTACCTTTCGTTCAAGTAGGACAGTTGTCGTTTACTGATATTAGTATGACCCCTTAGTACTGGTTATCCATGTATCCCATGAACATTGTGAGGTAACCGCCGTGATATGAAACTGTTGACAACGGCAAAAACTCAACTTTTATAGATAAACTAACTAAGTACAGCATGTGCAGCTTTAATACACATATTAACAAGTCCGATATTGAGCGTTTTGCTTTCTATGAATCATTGGCTGTATCCGTTGGTAAGGTCATGTAGTCAGAATAAACAGCTAACTACGTAGCCAGAATGACCTGATGGCTTTATAACTTCTAATTAACAATAGCTTCATGAACCATGTACTATTTTAGAAGCACGAAGATGATCCGATCAACATAAAAACATTCTCTGATATGTATCTCCCATACACACATCAGATATGAAGAGCAATATAGTGATATACATGTAAGGGCTGTAATACGAACATATGCATACATTCAGATACTTCCAGAGATAAGCCGGTGCTTTTTGATGCACTGGTGTAAGAATTAGGCACTTACCAATAAGACAAGGCTTCCGAACGGCTGTTCATTTAAACATGTTTGGTTTCTTCGTTCTATTAGCCATCGAAAAATGTACTAATAAGGATCCTTCGCTGAGTATGTGATATCATATCATTATGGGTTGAGTTAAATCAAGGACCAAAGTAACTAATCACAAAATAAATGGTTTTCTCCTAATCAACAGTGATTTTCACCCAATCAAACGGACTGGAAGGGTGAAGTTGTAGAAAACATTAAATGTTAAGCAAAATTTGGGATTGCATTTGAAATTAATGAGGTGTTTTTGGTAAATGTCAATTTCATTACAACTATAATACTTTAAACATGTTAAACACACGTTGACAAAAGTCTTAGGTTCTGAATAGACATAAGTTTTTAATTGCGCATTTGCATTTCTAGAAAAAGAGTAAACCAGTATATAATGTTTGCTATAACAAGTAAATACATTTTTTTCCAGTACTCTTTAAGAGGTTTCACATTTCAACATTAATAGAAGTTTATTTAATCTGATGTTGAAATAATGTAGTTCAGTAATATACAAACCGCATAATAATAATCTTATGCAATATAATATAAAAAAAAACGCACAATCACAATTCAACAATATCCGAAAGCAACAATATGCAACAATACAGCAACTTTAAATATATATTGTTTAATCGGTACATGCGCATTTGCATGGTTGAAAGCATGAAGCTGTGTTTTTAATCAAGTTATCAGTGCTTGTAGTTTAACAAGACAACTCTAGAGTTTATCGAAGCATTACATATTAAGATAGTTCATAACCATTTTCCGACTGCGTATATTGATTGTAACTTACATCTGCTGATAGTAATTATGATAACACACATCATTGTACAAGACATAAATTGGTTCTGTCAAAATTGCGTGTATTTATTGGAAAGTGTGTGAGCGGTGGGTGATACCCAATATAAGTGCATATACACGTGTTTGAAGTCTGAATATACGATTGCGGTTTGTTAATTGTAATGTGTATTTCAAATCGAAACTTATGATACAGCGATAAGACGGATAACATAAACATGTGGTTGTTAGTAATGTAAATAATATTTCAGCAAAAATATAATTTACAGCATTTTTTTTCAATAATGATCTGTGAAATAGCATTGTTAATCAGATATTAAAATGGTTTGCTTTGCTTACAGCCACCGTGATTCAGACTAGTGTGTTTAATATTATCATATGCATGAAATGCAAGATGAATTTCTCCTATATAAGTCAGCGTTATTCCTTGTATTTTATGTTCTGCTATTAAGTTTGCAATAGACTGTTTGGGGGCACGTTTGTTAGTAAATTACAAGTAACTTCACTTAAAAGCAGTCAGCCCCTATATATATACGCGTGCTCCCCTGATTTGGATTTGCAGTCATATTTCTTATATTTGAAACAGGATGGCACGGGTCTATGACAATTAGTATTAAATGTAATTGTTTATGTTGTCTTGATTGATTTATTAAAGACATTCGCGCTATATCAGTAAGAAGGCCGTTTTTTAAAGCAAGTGACGAATGTGTAACACTTAAGTCAAAGTTATGTCCAGTGTTAATATATAACCTGCTATTACATTGTCTTGGTATTTTAGGATTATTTTACATTATTTACAGATGTCCACATCTTTTATCGCAGCTGTTTAAAACATACGTTCTGTGAAGCTCCGTTACAAATATAAAACACTTACCAATCAGAAACATACGAAAATAATATAACTTCATCTTATATTTGCCAAATTATAGGTGAGTCGAATTGCGCCAATTGTTAATTAGATTTGCCTGTAGTGAAACAGCCAATCAAATCTTTCAAACACGGGGAAAACAAACACACCAATTTATTTTGTTTTATTTTGGATTTCAAATAACTTCAAGCATAGAAGAGGTTAGTGATTGTATTAGAAAAAACGTCCAGGTGCGATGCAATCTTTATCAACATGTTGAGGTCGCCGTGGCGTAGTGGATATAGTGTCCGCCTAGCGATCGGGAGGTCACTGGGAGCGTTCCTTAGATCTCCCATAAAGACACCATGTACTGGTTCTAGTCCCAGAAAACGGACTCGAAAGCATTCATATAAACTTTCGATGCAATCGAGCTAAAATAAATAGGTTTAAACTAACATGTGTGCAAGATATCTAGCACTCGATTACTTGGGAGATATATCAGTTTCCTGATAACAGGTATTTTGATAATTTCAGTCAGACGAAAAATGGCAAAATAACCAGGTAATAATATCCAGGTAATTGTGTTCGATTGTACCTCGATTTGATATAATGTAGGATGTAGATAAACGTAAATATTTAATTTACGTTAAGGCTCTTGTAAAAGATTTTTGGGTTTGTTTGGTTGCGGATTTTGCTGAAATTGTCAATCAAGAGTTGTGTGCATTAATTCAAATGCATCCATACTTATACACGTTCATAAATACGACAAGATTTCTTATGTACGTCAGTGAATTCAATGAACAATAAAATAATATATTGAACCCAAGTGTTTGCTTAACTTGTAGATGTAACCTTTCAAAATAATAAAATTTAGTGATATTTTCACATATTATTATCTTTGTTCAGATAGTTTTCTTCCCTATGCGGTATACAGTCCTACGTTAGCTTATGGACTGAATCCTACTAATAACTTTACATAAAGAGTCGGGCAATCTGATTAAAATCATTTCAAGTTTGACGCTTCAATGCTAACCAAACAAATTGTCGCCTTCAAGCCACTTTGGTATACGTCAATGTGCATTTGGTAAGAATTAAAGCGAAACTTCCTTATGTAACGAGATTGGTTTAAAACGCACACATGCGATTTTTCTGAAAAATATCTGAGATTTCGTCAGGCCCTAAAAGCTACAGCTTATTAAGCGAACGTTTGGATGTCATATAAATGAGATTGCGTTACGATGAATTACATTAGTTTCCGTACTGGAAACGACTCAAACCGATTGAAGTTTTTCTCACTTTTACTTATGTGAACTCATTGTGCAAAGGCTTAATTCGAAAGCGGCACGCGTGAGTATGATCAACAGTCCACATAACGTGACCTCAACGAAATACCCATTGGAACTGCATTGCTGAAAGTAACAAATTAGTATACTATAAGAGTCATGTCAAACGAAAATGTATCTTACACCATATGCGGCCAGCGTAGCTCAAGTCCAGCCTGCTCAATCGCACAGTCTACTATAAAGTCACGCAAGGCTTCATGTTTTCATAAGAGAACAGGGTAGCTCCTCACCAGACTGCGATTATTCACAGGCTTGTCTGCATATGAGCTGGTCGGATATGGCATAAGACCCATTTTTGCATGACAAGCTTCAATTTTTCGCATATTACATAATTTCATTCAAGGTTAATAGTGTTGATAGTTTAACAGAAAACGCATATCGGCAAATGAATCATGCCAAGAATATCTTAGTCCCGCTTTGAAATGAATTAACTTAACATTACACAATTTCATTGTAATTATCAGTTAGTTCTTGTACCGGGTAGATATATTAAGTAATGACGCTTCCACAAAGGTCAATCGTATGAACATTAGATTGCAATTTATTCATTATCGTTTTTCTACACCTCTCATTTAATCATTTTCACAAATAAAATAAATATAAAAAACAGCAAGTGCAATGTGACTTTTATAAATGCGAATTTGGTAACGTTGGTGATTTAACATGAATGAACAATATAAGTTTTTAAGAACTTTGGCAAGGAGTCTAAAAAAATCACGACATTTATTGTACCGGTACAAAATATTTAGATTATTTTGCTCACTGTAGCCTGTCGGAGATAGGGTGGATAGACTCATTAGAGTTTATAATAAAGTTAATAGCCCGAGCATGACATGTGCACGTGGGCTATAATCTAGGAATCAGAATGGTGAACATGTCTCCGACAAATCACTCGTGGGCGGTACATGGCGTCATGCATCCGTAAATAGATCCCATTCGGAACTCAACTTACCATTCAGTATGAACAACGTTTTCTTGTAATGGACTTGTGTCAAACGAACCTGAATGAATGTTCATAATCCTATCTCTTACAGTCATTTCTCTTTGTTCCTCTTGTTCACTTATCCTATCTCTTACAGTCATTTCACTTTGTTCCTCTTGTTCACTTATCCTATCTCTTACAGTCATTTCTTATTGTTCCTCTTGTTCACTTACAGGACTAATAGTACTCACTAAATGCTGAATAACGGCTCTGGTAATAGTATAATAATGTGTGATGGTATTTGTAATTTGTAAGGCAGAAAGTTGTGAGTTTAGCATCGAATGATAGAATCCATTATACTTTACCAAACGATGGACATTGATAGTTGTGGTATTAGTCCTTGAAAACAAAATACGGAATCTGTACATGGAATTTAAAGGTAGGCATATCCTTTCTTCTCTTTTATTTATCTTACCAGGTACATTTAATTAGCAAAGTGTTTAGGTCTTTAGAAAGAACAAGATAAGAATCACTAAATACACAGTGGCGAAGTAACAATTACTAATACATGTATACCGTTATTACTATAAGTTTTATAATGAATACTTACTTTTATAATTTAGATAAAATAATATTCAAAAATACAATTGTCCGAAAATTTAGAGACAAACAATACAGGTGTTCGAAAATGTAGAGACACCCTCAAATTGTACATTGACATCAGATACGGATATGCAAGGAGAAAAGCGTCGATTGTTTCAACGAATAATAGCACGAGCTAATGTAAACTCGATTGAGAATATCGTTGACAGGAAAAAGCAAGTGTTTTTTGGTCAATTATGTCGTTTACCAAACCGGTACCTTGCCCCATCAAGTGTTCATTAACAGACTATTACGATACCTGAATAACGACAAACAGACTAAAGGCTTCTTTCCGGAAATCTATAGACTGCTGCATAAATACCAATTGCAATCGTGTTTAGAATCAGGCTTGTTCCCGTCTACGAAAGCGTGGAAACAGGTGCTCGAACGATCGGTTTCCGCTACGGAACATAACAGACAGTTTGTATGTATCCGGGACGTGTGCCCCACATTGAACCTTGCTGATGTTCTACACGTAGATAAGCCTGCGTCCCTCTGGCGGATATCCCGGATTTCGCCTAAGCTATCGCCCTTAGTAGCCTCCCTGATGGCACAATTGGGAGGATTCCTCTCTAGATCGTACCCAGCAGTGTGCTCATTGTGTGGGATACAAACGGAAAACAAACAATTACACTCAGTGTGTTATGTTCGAAAAGGGAACTGTTGCGAGAATCACTTTGGGATTCTGTCATTTACCAAAAGGGGGTTAAGTGTTTTATAAAATTAACACGAAAGACACTATTAGAACAAATTGTAATGTTGTTTGAATGACGCTAGCAACTACAGACGACAATTGCCTGAATGCTCGTTTAGCAACCCTTTTTCTGAGACTCGTTGTTTAGTATTGGCGTGTGCTTATTATAATGAATTCATGGTGTTTAACTCTTTCGCCATAAGATAAATGCTTTATAAGACTATCTTAAACTGTGTATTACATCTCAGGTCAATCGTCTCGCTATTGTTGTTTGTATACATGTACATGCATTAATATGCATATATAATTAGTTATCTATTGTATATATTAATTATGAAAATATTTGTTGTATATGTTTTATGCTCTCCATGAATGGAGGAAATACAGAATCTATCTGGAATGACTTACCTGATATTTAATCTCTGCCATGAATCACATCAGATAAGAGTGTCGAACGTCCGATGTTGCTTGGTTCGATTGCGATTGGTCTACGCGATATTTTGTAACTGATAATCGCCCAGAATGTATTCAGCGAATTGTATTACTTGTTCAAGATTAAATTAAAAGATGTTACTATAAATTAAAATGTGGATAATATAATTGTAAATAAAACACTGACGTTTTAAATGAAATACAGTTTAAACACGATTAAAGCGAAATAGCTGCAATATTTATGTCAACCACTTAAACAGAACGTTTTAGTTATGTTGCATTACATGTCAGAATGCCTTTCAAATCAGGTCTTATGCTCGATGTAACATCATTTTCGGTGAGACAAATACACATGTGATAAGTGGCGACATATAGTACAACTATAATAACTGTAAATTAACACAATTATGAAGAAAAAATCATACCGTCTTTTCCGCCTTAAAATTGGAACTTCATAAGGTTTGGGGAAGTGCATGAGAATCATTCAGCCGGGTCAAGACCGTGGTTTATAGACTAAGTTTAGTGTTATATTAATCGTTCTTAATTGAATTGCTTTGCTATTTTGACAGGACATGTGAGTCATTTGCGCTACAGTTCTCCATTTCAACTGCTATAGACGTATTACGTAATACTCCACCTATGAAAATCAAAGTTAACTATAAAATAAAATGTTTCAAGGGATGGAGGTTTTTTAAAGCACGTTTGCAGCAAATAAAACCGATTTTTAATTGACATTAACGTTTATTGGATGTCTTAGTGAATCTATCAGTGTAATTGTAAACACGTGCCATAATTGTTTTCCGATGCGCAATGCGCGCAATGAAAATCATAAAAATTGTAGGTTTATATATCTTTTATATGCACTGCACAATTCAATTGTATGAAAAACTGTTGCACTGCTACCAATGAACGGTTTCTCGTTCAGACATCTTATATGCGTTTCACTGCGATAACGTATTGATAATTATAATATAAGTGGGTGTACTTTTGTGAATTATACGGCAATTGTTTTGTTTTGTCTGTAAATGGAATTAAGTTACACAGAAAGTTTACAGTTATCTACATATTATTACAGTTATAATAAAGATACTATAGATTAAGTATTCGTCTCGTCATCTATATTCTAAACGTTAAGGCTTCGTAAATATTTACAAACCATATGAACATTGTATCCTTTCATTAGGTATAAAATGTCTTAAGGTACCGTATGACATACATGCAAGTCAGGTTTCAATAATTCACGCTTAATGCTGTGAGGCAAAGCGAACGACTTTTTCTGTGACGTCATTTTTGTCGAGGTTCTGTAGGTCGTCTTATATTATCCAGGATGCATGCAAATTGGTTTTTAAACTCAACAACATAACAAAGATATAAAGAGATGTTTGCGTTTGAAGGAAATAGTAAGTAGTAAAGCATAATTCAGATGCCTCAAGAGATTGGCCGACGTATTTTGCTGCACTGGTATAGGTATTAGGCACTTGTCAAGAAGAAAAGGCTTCCGAATTTGTGATATGTTTAAAGCATGATTGGTGTCTTCGTTCTATCAGTTATCGAAATGTACTAATAAGGACCTATCGCTGAGTATTATATATTATATCATTATGGGTTGGGTTAAAATAAGGACCAAAGTAACTTGTTCAAACACAAAATAAACGTTTTTTTCCTAATCATCAATCAAAGATAATCAATCAAACGGACTGGAATGATTAGGTTATAGACAAACTTATTCAACGACAAACGCCAAACAGTTTAACTACGAAATTTATTATCTTAAAGGTTTGGCATAATAATGTCAAGGCTGGGATTAATTGTATTATACAGGTTCCCCCGAGAACGGCGGGAAATTTAAGTACATAATGTCTATCCCCCGTGACAAGCGGGAAGTGTGTTCGTGGAAACTATGCCAAAAAGGACCACGGCCGCAGGAAGTGGGCCTTCCGCCACACAGCGGCCACGAACACACGCCAGCCTTGACAAGCAATAACGATGAATTAAAATCGGGTTTGGAAAAACGAAACCTTGCTCACATAAAAGGCTAGATTGCTCCGGACAGTGTTCAACATAACGATCCTAACTAGAACTTGTGCGTGTCATCGGATTTGAAAAAGACAAGCGATTCAACAATGTCAGGGTATTTGATATAGCAACCTCCCGCATCTAGAAATAGTAACGCTATTCAGGAATTCTATATTTGTTTTCTTATTTATTTATTTATTTATGTTTACTATCAGCATAGCGCCAGTTTATGCGCGGAAAGATTAAGGAGTAAACTTGGATCGCGTCAGATAAAAGCTATTGTAGGTAGCCCACTATGCATCGATAATCATAGGAAATGTGTAACATTGATCGGGGTTCGATTTCGTTACCACCATAAGTGGTGGTCGTTACCACCACAAGAGGTGGTCAAAAGTACAGCATGTTGATATGTTGATTAAAGGGCAATTGCGAATTATAGGATTATTCTATGTGTTCCAGGCGCATTTCGCCTTTTAAAACCCACGTGGTGTTGATCCCTAAATATTGCAAGCCTAGATCAGAATCATCTGCCACGTCTACTGCCCTATAATAGGCATGCCATATCATCGATTATCCGATTATTCATACGTTCCTTACGTGACATTTTATACCCGATTAATATACAGGTTCAGACCACGAGGGACTAGGCCGTTGAGTTTCAAACCTTACAACAAAATGACACGTAATACAGTTTTTAAATGTTACAAGTAAATACCACGGCGAACTTAAGGTATGAAATATAACAAAACAGTAAGTCATATATATGTTACGGTTGTATGTACGTGTGTCTTCAAGTAACTTGTACATGAATCGATAAAAACAAACATTTTAAGTCGGGCTTTCCACCGTAGACCACTTGGTTACTATAAACCACTTTTTATTTAATATTTGATAAACAAGTATATGTAAACAATACGGCACTGCTAGCCAACTATATAGCATTAAATAACGACCTTTGTTCTTCTGGGATCAAGACCCAGTTCAGTGGATATCTATGAATAACCTATTGATTTGTTTAATACATTAAATTCATCATCAGGCTTTTTACCATAAGCCAAATGGCGATCGTTTTACCACAACTTGAAAACTGGAACTGCGTATCTACCAAGAACCGGATATTTATTTATTTACAGCCAAAGATGATCAACGGGCATTTTACCATAAGCCAATTGGCAATCATGTATTCTCCGTAATTTCGGAAATATAGAAGCCCATTTATCGCTTCATTTACCAACCATGTATCATTATATATAACCACCACAATGTTCTTCCGGAATTAAGTCCCGGTTAAAGTAGAGACCCGGGAAACGGCGTTATCTACCAAGAACTTCTTTATATTGATATTTATTTAATATTTACTTATAGCCAAAAGTGATCACCGGACTTTTCACCATAAGCCAATTTGGCGATCGTTTCAACACCATAATTTTGAAAATGAATAAGCACATTTAGTGCACCATCAACCAACCATGTACCAATTGTACCATTATATATAACCACCACAAAGTTCTTCCGGGATTAAGTCCCGGTTCCGGTAGAGACCCGGGAACGGCGTTATCTACCAAGAACTTGATATTTATTTAATATTTACTTGTAGCCAAAAGTGATCACCGGACTTTTCACCATAAGCCAATTTGGCGATCGTTTCAACACCATAATTTTGAAAATACATAAGCACATTTTAGTGCACCAACAACCAACCATGTACCACATGTACCATGATATATAACCACCACAAAGTTCTTCCGGGATTAAGTCCCGGTTCCGGTAGAGACCCGGGAACGGCGTTATCTACCAAGAACTTGATATTTATTTAATATTTACTTGTAGCCAAAAGTGATCACCGGACTTTTCACCATAAGCCAATTTGGCGATCGTTTCAACACCATAATTTTGAAAATACATAAGCACATTTTAGTGCACCAACAACCAACCATGTACCACATGTACCATGATATATAACCACCACAAAGTTCTTCCGGGATTAAGTCCCGGTTCCGGTAGAGACCCGGGAACGGCGTTATCTACCAAGAACTTGATATTTATTTAATATTTACTTGTAGCCAAAAGTGATCACCGGACTTTTCACCATAAGCCAATTTGGCGATCGTTTCAACACCATAATTTTGAAAATACATAAGCACATTTTAGTGCACCAACAACCAACCATGTACCACATGTACCATGATATATAACCACCACAAAGTTCTTCCGGGATTAAGTCCCGGTTCCGGTAGAGACCCGGGAACGGCGTTATCTACCAAGAACTTGATATTTATTTAATATTTACTTGTAGCCAAAAGTGATCACCGGACTTTTCACCATAAGCCAATTTGGCGATCGTTTCAACACCATAATTTTGAAAATACATAAGCACATTTTAGTGCACCAACAACCAACCATGTACCACATGTACCATGATATATAACCACCACAAAGTTCTTCCGGGATTAAGTCCCGGTTCCGGTAGAGACCCGGGAACGGCGTTATCTACCAAGAACTTGATATTTATTTAATATTTACTTGTAGCCAAAAGTGATCACCGGACTTTTCACCATAAGCCAATTTGGCGATCGTTTCAACACCATAATTTTGAAAATACATAAGCACATTTTAGTGCACCAACAACCAACCATGTACCACATGTACCATGATATATAACCACCACAAAGTTCTTCCGGGATTAAGTCCCGGTTCCGGTAGAGACCCGGGAACGGCGTTATCTACCAAGAACTTGATATTTATTTAATATTTACTTGTAGCCAAAAGTGATCACCGGACTTTTCACCATAAGCCAATTTGGCGATCGTTTCAACACCATAATTTTGAAAATACATAAGCACATTTTAGTGCACCAACAACCAACCATGTACCACATGTACCATGATATATAACCACCACAAAGTTCTTCCGGGATTAAGTCCCGGTTCCGGTAGAGACCCGGGAACGGCGTTATCTACCAAGAACTTGATATTTATTTAATATTTACTTGTAGCCAAAAGTGATCACCGGACTTTTCACCATAAGCCAATTTGGCGATCGTTTCAACACCATAATTTTGAAAATACATAAGCACATTTTAGTGCACCAACAACCAACCATGTACCACATGTACCATGATATATAACCACCACAAAGTTCTTCCGGGATTAAGTCCCGGTTCCGGTAGAGACCCGGGAACGGCGTTATCTACCAAGAACTTGATATTTATTTAATATTTACTTGTAGCCAAAAGTGATCACCGGACTTTTCACCATAAGCCAATTTGGCGATCGTTTCAACACCATAATTTTGAAAATACATAAGCACATTTTAGTGCACCAACAACCAACCATGTACCACATGTACCATGATATATAACCACCACAAAGTTCTTCCGGGATTAAGTCCCGGTTCCGGTAGAGACCCGGGAACGGCGTTATCTACCAAGAACTTGATATTTATTTAATATTTACTTGTAGCCAAAAGTGATCACCGGACTTTTCACCATAAGCCAATTTGGCGATCGTTTCAACACCATAATTTTGAAAATACATAAGCACATTTTAGTGCACCAACAACCAACCATGTACCACATGTACCATGATATATAACCACCACAAAGTTCTTCCGGGATTAAGTCCCGGTTCCGGTAGAGACCCGGGAACGGCGTTATCTACCAAGAACTTGATATTTATTTAATATTTACTTGTAGCCAAAAGTGATCACCGGACTTTTCACCATAAGCCAATTTGGCGATCGTTTCAACACCATAATTTTGAAAATACATAAGCACATTTTAGTGCACCAACAACCAACCATGTACCACATGTACCATGATATATAACCACCACAAAGTTCTTCCGGGATTAAGTCCCGGTTCCGGTAGAGACCCGGGAACGGCGTTATCTACCAAGAACTTGATATTTATTTAATATTTACTTGTAGCCAAAAGTGATCACCGGACTTTTCACCATAAGCCAATTTGGCGATCGTTTCAACACCATAATTTTGAAAATACATAAGCACATTTTAGTGCACCAACAACCAACCATGTACCACATGTACCATGATATATAACCACCACAAAGTTCTTCCGGGATTAAGTCCCGGTTCCGGTAGAGACCCGGGAACGGCGTTATCTACCAAGAACTTGATATTTATTTAATATTTACTTGTAGCCAAAAGTGATCACCGGACTTTTCACCATAAGCCAATTTGGCGATCGTTTCAACACCATAATTTTGAAAATACATAAGCACATTTTAGTGCACCAACAACCAACCATGTACCACATGTACCATGATATATAACCACCACAAAGTTCTTCCGGGATTAAGTCCCGGTTCCGGTAGAGACCCGGGAACGGCGTTATCTACCAAGAACTTGATATTTATTTAATATTTACTTGTAGCCAAAAGTGATCACCGGACTTTTCACCATAAGCCAATTTGGCGATCGTTTCAACACCATAATTTTGAAAATACATAAGCACATTTTAGTGCACCAACAACCAACCATGTACCACATGTACCATGATATATAACCACCACAAAGTTCTTCCGGGATTAAGTCCCGGTTCCGGTAGAGACCCGGGAACGGCGTTATCTACCAAGAACTTGATATTTATTTAATATTTACTTGTAGCCAAAAGTGATCACCGGACTTTTCACCATAAGCCAATTTGGCGATCGTTTCAACACCATAATTTTGAAAATACATAAGCACATTTTAGTGCACCAACAACCAACCATGTACCACATGTACCATGATATATAACCACCACAAAGTTCTTCCGGGATTAAGTCCCGGTTCCGGTAGAGACCCGGGAACGGCGTTATCTACCAAGAACTTGATATTTATTTAATATTTACTTGTAGCCAAAAGTGATCACCGGACTTTTCACCATAAGCCAATTTGGCGATCGTTTCAACACCATAATTTTGAAAATACATAAGCACATTTTAGTGCACCAACAACCAACCATGTACCACATGTACCATGATATATAACCACCACAAAGTTCTTCCGGGATTAAGTCCCGGTTCCGGTAGAGACCCGGGAACGGCGTTATCTACCAAGAACTTGATATTTATTTAATATTTACTTGTAGCCAAAAGTGATCACCGGACTTTTCACCATAAGCCAATTTGGCGATCGTTTCAACACCATAATTTTGAAAATACATAAGCACATTTTAGTGCACCAACAACCAACCATGTACCACATGTACCATGATATATAACCACCACAAAGTTCTTCCGGGATTAAGTCCCGGTTCCGGTAGAGACCCGGGAACGGCGTTATCTACCAAGAACTTGATATTTATTTAATATTTACTTGTAGCCAAAAGTGATCACCGGACTTTTCACCATAAGCCAATTTGGCGATCGTTTCAACACCATAATTTTGAAAATACATAAGCACATTTTAGTGCACCAACAACCAACCATGTACCACATGTACCATGATATATAACCACCACAAAGTTCTTCCGGGATTAAGTCCCGGTTCCGGTAGAGACCCGGGAACGGCGTTATCTACCAAGAACTTGATATTTATTTAATATTTACTTGTAGCCAAAAGTGATCACCGGACTTTTCACCATAAGCCAATTTGGCGATCGTTTCAACACCATAATTTTGAAAATACATAAGCACATTTTAGTGCACCAACAACCAACCATGTACCACATGTACCATGATATATAACCACCACAAAGTTCTTCCGGGATTAAGTCCCGGTTCCGGTAGAGACCCGGGAACGGCGTTATCTACCAAGAACTTGATATTTATTTAATATTTACTTGTAGCCAAAAGTGATCACCGGACTTTTCACCATAAGCCAATTTGGCGATCGTTTCAACACCATAATTTTGAAAATACATAAGCACATTTTAGTGCACCAACAACCAACCATGTACCACATGTACCATGATATATAACCACCACAAAGTTCTTCCGGGATTAAGTCCCGGTTCCGGTAGAGACCCGGGAACGGCGTTATCTACCAAGAACTTGATATTTATTTAATATTTACTTGTAGCCAAAAGTGATCACCGGACTTTTCACCATAAGCCAATTTGGCGATCGTTTCAACACCATAATTTTGAAAATACATAAGCACATTTTAGTGCACCAACAACCAACCATGTACCACATGTACCATGATATATAACCACCACAAAGTTCTTCCGGGATTAAGTCCCGGTTCCGGTAGAGACCCGGGAACGGCGTTATCTACCAAGAACTTGATATTTATTTAATATTTACTTGTAGCCAAAAGTGATCACCGGACTTTTCACCATAAGCCAATTTGGCGATCGTTTCAACACCATAATTTTGAAAATACATAAGCACATTTTAGTGCACCAACAACCAACCATGTACCACATGTACCATGATATATAACCACCACAAAGTTCTTCCGGGATTAAGTCCCGGTTCCGGTAGAGACCCGGGAACGGCGTTATCTACCAAGAACTTGATATTTATTTAATATTTACTTGTAGCCAAAAGTGATCACCGGACTTTTCACCATAAGCCAATTTGGCGATCGTTTCAACACCATAATTTTGAAAATACATAAGCACATTTTAGTGCACCAACAACCAACCATGTACCACATGTACCATGATATATAACCACCACAAAGTTCTTCCGGGATTAAGTCCCGGTTCCGGTAGAGACCCGGGAACGGCGTTATCTACCAAGAACTTGATATTTATTTAATATTTACTTGTAGCCAAAAGTGATCACCGGACTTTTCACCATAAGCCAATTTGGCGATCGTTTCAACACCATAATTTTGAAAATACATAAGCACATTTTAGTGCACCAACAACCAACCATGTACCACATGTACCATGATATATAACCACCACAAAGTTCTTCCGGGATTAAGTCCCGGTTCCGGTAGAGACCCGGGAACGGCGTTATCTACCAAGAACTTGATATTTATTTAATATTTACTTGTAGCCAAAAGTGATCACCGGACTTTTCACCATAAGCCAATTTGGCGATCGTTTCAACACCATAATTTTGAAAATACATAAGCACATTTTAGTGCACCAACAACCAACCATGTACCACATGTACCATGATATATAACCACCACAAAGTTCTTCCGGGATTAAGTCCCGGTTCCGGTAGAGACCCGGGAACGGCGTTATCTACCAAGAACTTGATATTTATTTAATATTTACTTGTAGCCAAAAGTGATCACCGGACTTTTCACCATAAGCCAATTTGGCGATCGTTTCAACACCATAATTTTGAAAATACATAAGCACATTTTAGTGCACCAACAACCAACCATGTACCACATGTACCATGATATATAACCACCACAAAGTTCTTCCGGGATTAAGTCCCGGTTCCGGTAGAGACCCGGGAACGGCGTTATCTACCAAGAACTTGATATTTATTTAATATTTACTTGTAGCCAAAAGTGATCACCGGACTTTTCACCATAAGCCAATTTGGCGATCGTTTCAACACCATAATTTTGAAAATACATAAGCACATTTTAGTGCACCAACAACCAACCATGTACCACATGTACCATGATATATAACCACCACAAAGTTCTTCCGGGATTAAGTCCCGGTTCCGGTAGAGACCCGGGAACGGCGTTATCTACCAAGAACTTGATATTTATTTAATATTTACTTGTAGCCAAAAGTGATCACCGGACTTTTCACCATAAGCCAATTTGGCGATCGTTTCAACACCATAATTTTGAAAATACATAAGCACATTTTAGTGCACCAACAACCAACCATGTACCACATGTACCATGATATATAACCACCACAAAGTTCTTCCGGGATTAAGTCCCGGTTCCGGTAGAGACCCGGGAACGGCGTTATCTACCAAGAACTTGATATTTATTTAATATTTACTTGTAGCCAAAAGTGATCACCGGACTTTTCACCATAAGCCAATTTGGCGATCGTTTCAACACCATAATTTTGAAAATACATAAGCACATTTTAGTGCACCAACAACCAACCATGTACCACATGTACCATGATATATAACCACCACAAAGTTCTTCCGGGATTAAGTCCCGGTTCCGGTAGAGACCCGGGAACGGCGTTATCTACCAAGAACTTGATATTTATTTAATATTTACTTGTAGCCAAAAGTGATCACCGGACTTTTCACCATAAGCCAATTTGGCGATCGTTTCAACACCATAATTTTGAAAATACATAAGCACATTTTAGTGCACCAACAACCAACCATGTACCACATGTACCATGATATATAACCACCACAAAGTTCTTCCGGGATTAAGTCCCGGTTCCGGTAGAGACCCGGGAACGGCGTTATCTACCAAGAACTTGATATTTATTTAATATTTACTTGTAGCCAAAAGTGATCACCGGACTTTTCACCATAAGCCAATTTGGCGATCGTTTCAACACCATAATTTTGAAAATACATAAGCACATTTTAGTGCACCAACAACCAACCATGTACCACATGTACCATGATATATAACCACCACAAAGTTCTTCCGGGATTAAGTCCCGGTTCCGGTAGAGACCCGGGAACGGCGTTATCTACCAAGAACTTGATATTTATTTAATATTTACTTGTAGCCAAAAGTGATCACCGGACTTTTCACCATAAGCCAATTTGGCGATCGTTTCAACACCATAATTTTGAAAATACATAAGCACATTTTAGTGCACCAACAACCAACCATGTACCACATGTACCATGATATATAACCACCACAAAGTTCTTCCGGGATTAAGTCCCGGTTCCGGTAGAGACCCGGGAACGGCGTTATCTACCAAGAACTTGATATTTATTTAATATTTACTTGTAGCCAAAAGTGATCACCGGACTTTTCACCATAAGCCAATTTGGCGATCGTTTCAACACCATAATTTTGAAAATACATAAGCACATTTTAGTGCACCAACAACCAACCATGTACCACATGTACCATGATATATAACCACCACAAAGTTCTTCCGGGATTAAGTCCCGGTTCCGGTAGAGACCCGGGAACGGCGTTATCTACCAAGAACTTGATATTTATTTAATATTTACTTGTAGCCAAAAGTGATCACCGGACTTTTCACCATAAGCCAATTTGGCGATCGTTTCAACACCATAATTTTGAAAATACATAAGCACATTTTAGTGCACCAACAACCAACCATGTACCACATGTACCATGATATATAACCACCACAAAGTTCTTCCGGGATTAAGTCCCGGTTCCGGTAGAGACCCGGGAACGGCGTTATCTACCAAGAACTTGATATTTATTTAATATTTACTTGTAGCCAAAAGTGATCACCGGACTTTTCACCATAAGCCAATTTGGCGATCGTTTCAACACCATAATTTTGAAAATACATAAGCACATTTTAGTGCACCAACAACCAACCATGTACCACATGTACCATGATATATAACCACNGGTCATGCAATCCTTTCTACGGCCACATTGCTTGTGTGGGGATTGGTCATGCAATCCTTTCTACGACCACATTGCTTGTGTGGGGATTGGTCATGCAATCCTTTCTACGGCCACATTGCTTGTGTGGGGATTGGTCATGCAATCCTTTCTACGGCCACATTGCTTGTGTGGGGATTGGTCATGCAATCCTTTCTACGGCCACATTGCTTGTGTGGGGATCGGTCATGCAATCCTTTCTACGGCCACATTGCTTGTGTGGGGATCGGTCATGCAATCCTTTCTACGGCCACATTGCTTGTGTGGGGATTGGTCATGCAATCCTTTCTACGGCCACATTGCTTGTGTGGGGATTGGTCATGCAATCCTTTCTACGGCCACATTGCTTGTGTGGGGATCGGTCATGCAATCCTTTCTACGGCCACATTGCTTGTGTGGGGATCGGTCATGCAATCCTTTCTACGGCCACATTGCTTGTGTGGGGATTGGTCATGCAATCCTTTCTACGGTCACATTGCTTATGTGGAGATTGATCATGCAATCTTTTTTTACGGCCATTCTTCGTGTATAATTTAGAGTTTAGTTACAGGTCGTCGCTGAGTCTTCACGGCTACATTATGTGCAGACCTGCCCCTGCAAGGGAAAACATTTAAATTTGAGCCGAAGTAGGTAAATGTTTCCTCAACTGCTCGGGATTTTGCCGAAAACTGTTTTTTATTACAAATACACCAGTGAACGGTGGCCAATGAGACCTTATTGTTACTACGGCTATTCCCCACTTCCAGCTGATTCATTTAGGGCAGTTGTCAGTTAGTTGGTACTGCAAATATCTTTAACAGAAAATTTGCCGATCCTTTTCAATTCCATGTAATGCAAGTGTTTTCAGTGTATTTTTAAACATGTGCTTAATTTCTTAATTCAACGATCACCCTTTTAAAGCGAATTCATTTGTTCTAGCTATCTTTTTTATTATAATGCAGTTTCCTTCATAATTTAAGTAGACTGCAGCTGCTCTTTTGAGATTGGCACAAATAATAACATCTGAAAATATCTATGAATATGCTGTAGATCATTAAGGCGAATTATTATGTGCGCTAAAATAACAGTACACATACGTTTTCCTTGAGCATATACAATTTTGTTGCCTTTTAAACGTGTAAATCTGTATTTATGTTCTTGACTTTTTAAGCGTGTTTGTTTGTCTGTTTGATTTGTTATTGTTCTTAAATAATATTATGATTATACATGCTTCATGGTTATAAATATATTAAATTAAAAGATAAAAGGTGTCCCAAAAGTTATTCATCGACATTCGTTCGTTAACGTATCTTATGCGTTTAATATTATCGTGTTTAGTGAGGAAACCATTGTATCGCAAACTTCTGTTTTCAGCGTGCGAATGTTTGTCAACAATCATCATATATCTGCACCGCCTACACAATTTCCAGTGTACAGAACCGATCTATATCGATTAAAAGTAATAGTTTATCCTTACTTCCTGAAACGTTTTATGTTTCTTTTTTTCTAAATCGTTGTTTTCTCTGCTCTTATTTTGTTTTAAAATTTCATTGAATTTACACTCATACATACATATATATATTATATATATTATATATTGTATGTTTGAAATACTATGTACCTATGCAAAATCTTAATTAACTGTCTGTTCTTGTCTGTTCTATATCAAGAACGCCAATTTGTATTATCATAATTCATATTCGAGGATTACAATTATGTTCACAGTGTGGCATTGTGTGTTGAACTAATATAGTGATTACATGATGCTAAGTAAAAACTCTAGGCATGTCGTGTTGAAACTTAAAGATCACTACTACGCCAATAAAACGAAACGGACGAGATTGTTTTTAAATTTCAAAAACGGTGAAGATACTTGTGTTTGATGTTTTCAAAATAAAATGCAACACCTGCAGCACCTGATATTACTTTTCATTTAATTGTTCGCGTTTAGGAACAGTATGATTACCGATTAGCTTAATTGATACTTTTTATGTTTAATGTTGTTTCGTATGTTTTGGCCTGTATTGAATAGGCAATCGGTTACTTGCCTTTTATCACGACATAACGGATGTTGACACAAATTTATCTCTTATAATGTTTATGGAGTTGCATTAGTCCTATTTTTGCTTCATAAATTAAAAAGTTATTCAAGTCTTGATTTCATATCACGTTTAATTTATCCACTGAGTAGAAGCTTTTCGAGGGTTGGTATCAGCCCAAGAAAATATGGGAGAAATTATACTAGTTTTTAATATACTTGTGCGCAAACAGAAAAGGCGCATGTCAATCAAGTAAACAGCGTTTTGTTATAGTTGCATACCGCTTCCTTAGTTGAAGATGACAGACCGAACATCAATAATATGTTGACCACGACTCATAAAGATGCACGCAGCGAATAACACAATAACTAAGGAATCTAAGTCGAATTGTTTTTATAAACCAAAATAGAGCTGTCATTAGTAAAATCTTTCAATTCGGCAAAACCCAGTCGTTGTTCTTTAATCATATACAGTCAGACATGATTTTGAGCATCACCTAATTTCACGAGCATTCGTGAACAAAAACTATGAAAATAAATGGTATTATGTATCTAACTTGACCGGGTTAACTAGTTAAACAGTACATATAAGTTTCGGTAGAATCACAAGTCAGGGTGCCTGTCAAATCAGTTAAGCTTCACTCACATCCAACCATTCATATTCGCCAAGGGCTGGAATCAAACCTTAAGACAGGTAAAAGCATCGTTAATATCTACACTAGATAATTAATATCGGGAAAGTCTTGTCTTATAAAGAGACATTCCTACAAGGAAAACATAATTCAGTCTAGGCTGCTTAATCATGTTTGTTATCATCCAAAATTAGACGTCAGGTTTCTAATTGATTATGATACATTTGGGAGGCAGATATTGAATATATGCATTTCAGAAATATATGCCATGTCGTTGTTATTTCGAATCAACAATTGATTATCCGATTGGTTTTGGGTTAACGATCATGATTAAAAGTTGTACCACAAAAACATAAAGAATACAGACATTTTTTCAAAGCGTGTTCACGGTCTAATCCTATAGCAGGTCCAATGCCCAAACGCAGTTCCAACACAGTGGACAAGGAGGTCAAGTATTCAATTATTTGCCGGTTCAACATAATATTTGGTGAAACAAATACACAGTGTATAAGTGGCGACATATTTTACAACTAAAACACTGGTAAATTAACACAAGTATAAAAAAACATTAAGGTCATGCCTTCTTTTTCGCCGCCAAATTATCACTGCGTTAAGTTTGCGGAACTGAGTTAGAATTTTTGTGGTAAAGGCCGTCGTGCATTGAATAATTTAAGTTTGATATGCAGCCTTTTAATTCTTGTAAATTGATTTTTTTTATAACTGTTTTGCTATTATGATAGGACATGTGGGTCGTAGGCGCTATCCCTAGCTCCCCGTTTCAACTACTATAGGTGTATTACAGAGTACTCCATCTATGAACATCAATGTAAAAAAAAAACACAATTGCAAGAGATTGCGGTTTTTCCAGCACGTTTGCGGCGAATTAAGCCTATTTTTCATTAAAATGAACGTCTATGAAATGAATGAAAACTATTGGCGTGAACATTATAGGTTTACATATTTTTGATATGCAGTTCAATTGTATAAAAAGCCGTTACACTGCTACCAATGAACGGTGTCTCTTACCGGCGACTTATATGAGTTTTACAGCGCTACCGTACATATTATTATAACATATGTGAGTGTGTTATTTGTATGCAGTATAATATAGAAATTGTCAGGTTTTGTCCTTAAAGCTTCACATTTAAATGGCAATATGTAATCTTTTAGTAATGCTCGAAAAAATTTTTGTAAGTTAAACCAAAAGATGTGCTTAACAAATTAAATACATCAATAGCAAGTTTTGTAATTTCATATATTACAACTAGTTTATTGGTCAATAAACTAATGTTTTTTAGTTTTGTCCTCCTTCAAAAAGTTTCTATTTTTTTTTAATTGAGATGTTACGCGGATGATTTTATGTACACTTAATTTTTGAATACTTTTCGGTCATGTGAGGAATATCGGGCTCCTAAAAACCGAGTTAAACCCACATTGTTTTGAAATGGTAGTAAATTGTGTGCGTGTATTACTTGTTTATGCTCTGTTTGAAGTGACGCTTTACTTTTGACCGAGTCTTAAACAGACGTTTATAAAGCCCAGCAATATGTTATTGACGAAATGAAAGAAAATAATTTGAAATAAAAACATTTGATGACACGAAAATCCATCCGGCGATTTGTATAGTCGACAGCTGATACAAAGGAAATTTATGAAATCCATGTTCGTATTCTTGTAAATATTCTTACAACGACAAGATGGCGGCGAATACGAGTTATAGAGTTTCCGAGAAATTATCGAGTTTGGTCCCGGAACTAAAAGGCAAAATATGATTATAGAATTATTAATGGGAATTGTTCAGCATTTTTCTAATAATCGATAAAGCAAATTCTTAAAATAAAAATTAAACATCGCACATGTAAACAGGTGTCTTTACAATAGACAAATAGTATAATTAGTTATACTAATAATGCAAATAGATAAAATCAGAAATCTTTGTTGAACTGTAGAAAGCAAAATAGTGTGTAACACGTTCAGATATGTTACCGTAAACCATGCATATGTACGTTGACGTCGACGAAACACCACAAAACAAACTAAAATAATTTGCTTTTTTAAATGAAGAACTTGCTTTGGAAATTTCCGAAAAGCAAATGAAACAGGTTTGTTCATGACCTTACTATTTGTTGCTGCTTTTTGTATCAATTGGTGGCATTGATGTGATTTAGGTACCAGTTAAAATATATGTAAATTTATTTATAAACAATAAAATTACAGAAGTATGGAAAGTAAATTTATAATCACGTGCGTTGCATAAATCAATGACGTTTTTAAAGTTTAGTTTAAAGGGTGTGTGAATTTATTCATCACATCAAACCAACTGTTTTCCGTGGCAATTATAGAAAGAATTTGCAGTTGTATCTAAATTAGCTTCTAATGGCCCATTCCATGTGGGCAACTGTTAAGCGAAATGAACTAAGGTTGTGCAAAGTTAAGGCTCTGGGTTTTATCTTCGATAAGTAAATCTTTTAATGAAAGAGTTTCAATATTAACCTTTGAATATGAGTGCTCAATATCCACGTATTAAATCAATCGTTCGATATTCTTATAAGCTTACTTTCTTTCATACACAGATTAGGAAACAGTTGATGTGCCATTTACGAAACTGTTAACGGTTTCCAAATGAATGTTCTGTTCCGTTTTGCTATTTGTCAACATGTTTGTTGAGTTTACAAGAAACACTTTCCTTTTTTTGTAAATGTTATAATAAATCGAGTATTTGTTTAGCTTTTACTGCATACAAACACGACAACACTTTGAAAATTTTCGAAAAAATCCAACTTTTGAAGAGTGTAACCATAGAATGTTGTCAATCTTTCCATTTGTTCATGAAATACTAAATTTTGGCATTTTCAGGTAGCATAAGGTATCGAATTGTCGGTTCCAAAACGGAAAGTGCTTTTTTATTAAAAATATGCCATACGTTTTTTTTTCCTCCGTTTCCGTTTCCGGTGTAAACATAACACACAAAATGTAGAGTTTAATTTAAAAAAAACATATGCAATCAGTGCGTTTTGAAGCGTGAAAAGTGAAAAATCTGTGTGAATATAAAGGACTTTATCTAAAAAAAAAAGTACGTATGAAACTATGTGAAAGAAAATAAGTGTTTTGATTATCTGTACTTTTTCAAGGCTAAATACGTCGGGTGGGGTAAATTGTTTATTCAAAGAATAATACTTTTAGCAGGTTTATGCGAGTTTGAGCACTTTGAGCTGGTTAGCAAGACCGTTAATCCGTCACGCACTACGTGAAAAACTACCGTCACGCTTGAAGAGGTCATAATTGTGAACTAAACAGTACACTCAAATTTGTATGAGCTCCGTAAATTTCCGCATTTGCCGTAAATTATAATTATAAGCCTCAATTAACGACTTAAGAGACGCTCAAATCTGTGAAAATGAACACCGGTAAGCGGACACTTTCGTCTACAGGAAGTGAAACATCAACAAACACAAGCTTGTTGGAAACGTCTGTGTTCGAAAAAAGCGAAACAACAACCAAAGGCAGCGGTCAAGCCAAAAGTACAAAAAAATCAAAACCCGACTCCAAAAAACAAAAANGGCCGCTAGGGGGCCGGGTAGTTTTCCTTATATGACTTTAGTAAAACCTTGTTTTAACATAACTTCTTCATTAATTCACCAATTGACTTAAAATTAATACTGAACATCTCTTATGACAACACAGTCTATCTCGACCATCCATGTCCACATTACCCATCTAGGGCCCCGCCCACATAGGCCACACCCACGCAAAATTGCTTTTCGTCCGTCCGCCCTGGCCACTATCCTTTCCTACACTATTAGCACTAGAACCTTGAAACTTAAACACATGGTAGC
This sequence comes from Dreissena rostriformis, assembly GCA_007657795.1. Lineage (NCBI taxonomy): Eukaryota > Metazoa > Mollusca > Bivalvia > Myida > Dreissenidae > Dreissena > Dreissena rostriformis. The sequence continues at coordinate 37,577 of VMBQ01006811.1, forward strand.
TCTGAGCATATGTGCGACAGTGCACAATTTGGAATTTTGATCTGACCCCTGGGTCAAAAGTTACGGGGGTTGGGGTAGGGCCGGGTCAGAGATTTTCTCTCATTTTGTTTTAGGTTATTTTACATGAACTTCTTCATTTCTACACCGATTTACGTCAAATTGATACTGAACATCTCTTATGACAATACGGTCAATCTCAACTATGCATGACCCCATAACCAACCCTGGGGCGCAACGCCCACATAGACCACGCCCACCCCAAATTTAGTTTTAACATAACTTCTATATTTATTCACTAATTGACTTCAAATTAATACTGAACATCTCTTATGCCAACACGGTACTTTCCCGTACCTTAAAAAAATCGTACCCAAAATTGTTCGCACCCAATTTTTTTTCGTACCCAATTTTGTTTTCGTACCCAATTTTTTTTTCGTACCCGTTTTTTTGTTCGACCCAAATTGTTTTTCGTACCCAACATTTTTCGTACCAAATTGTTTTCGTACCCAATTTTTTGGTTCGTACCCAAATTTTTTTCCGTACCCAAATTATTGTTCCTACTCAATGTTTTTTTCGTACCCATTTTTTTTCGTACCCAAAAATGTTTTAGTACCCAAATTTTTGTTCGTACCCAAATTGTTTTTTGGGACCAATTTTTTTTTTGGCATAATTTTTTCATATCCAACGTCTATCTCGACCATCCATGTCCACATTACCCACCACAGGGCCCCGCCCAGATAGGCCACGCTTACCCAAAATTGCCTTTTACTATAACTTCTTCATTTCTACACCGATGCAATTCTAATTGATACTGAACTTCTCTTATGGCAATACAGTCAATCTCAACTATGCAAGGCCCAATTACCAATCCTGGGGCGCCCCGCCCACATGGACCACGCCCACCCAACACTTTTGTTATGAGGCGTGGGGATACGCGTCGGCTGCGGTCGCGCCATTTCTAGTTTTAAATTGAATACAGAAAGGTTAATTTATTTGCTGGAAACCTTGAAAAACTGTAATTCTTTCTTTCATATCACGTGACATACATTTTTGTTATATTGCATTACTGTCAGGTAAAATTTTAGAAGCAGTATATATTTAAACTTTAATACTAAAATAGATTTGTGTTATAATTGAAAGTTCAGTTCTCATACTTATGTGAGCGCTTAATAAGTATTTGACGCTCACGTAAATAATATGTTACTAGGATTTTACGGACGAGTTTATTTAGTATTTACTGGTGTTTGAGAAACAGGAGTAACGTTAACATAAAAACCTGTCGAGAAAACACACTTTGTAATTAATGTTTTTTTTTTCATCTGAAATGGCTGACGCCAGATAATTTTTATTATTGTTTATTATTGCTTGCTTTCTGCACTCATGTGAACATGTCCCGGTAACATAATTTGTGTAGGTATTGATAATAAAATCCTTTTTACGGCCGTTTAAACCCTACATTTCGTTCAATAGACATATCCCGGAAAAGCACGAGTTAAGAAAAACCCACTAATTACCCCGGTACAAACAACGCTGGTCCATTTTATCAACCAATGATAGCTTACTTTAACTCATAACGGTTGATACGGTGTGTGATTTTGAAAGGATTATAAATGGGCTAGCTTTATTTGTACCAGCAGATTAGTGGGGTTTTCCAAAAAGTTGCTTTTTCCGGGATACATATATTAGTGCATTTAATACTGGCTATCCATGTATCCTATGAGAAGGGTGTACTGACCGCCGTGATATTACTGAAGTACTGTTTAAAACGGCGATAAATCAAACTAAATAGATGAACTAACGAAGTTAATCATATGCAGCTTTAATATACGTATTAACAATTCCAATATTAAGAGTTATGCGTTATATGAATATGATGTATCCGTTCATAAGTTCATGTAGTCAGAATAAACAGCTAACTTCCCAGTCAGAATGACTTGCTGGCTTAGTAAATTCGTATTAACCGTAACTGCATGAGCCATGTACTAAATTAGTAGCAAGAAGATACTCCGATCAACATACCAACATTTTCTGATATGTATCTCCCATACCCAGCAGATATGATGAGAAAAATAGTGATATACTTTTAGCGCGGTAATACAAACATATTCATACATGTAGAGAGAGAGAGAGAGAAAAAAAAAGATAGAGAGCGAGAGAGAGAGAGTGAGTGAGAGAGAGAGCGAGAGAGCGAGAGAGAGAGAGAAAGAGAGAGCGAGAGAGAGAGAGCGAGAGAGGGAGAGAGAGAGAGAGAGCGAGAGAGCGAGAGAGAGAGAGAGCGAGCGAGGGAGAGAGAGAGAGCGAGAGAGTGAGAGAGAGAGAGCGAGAGAGAGATAGAGAGAGAGAGAGCGAGAGAGAGAGAGAGAGAAAGAGAAAGAAAGGATTTCTCATATTTACGAATAAAATAGCCAATTGTGTGGAGGTTGGTCATTCAATCTTTTCTTCGGCAACTCCCCACCCCCCGCTGATTCATGTAGGGCAGTTGTCAATTAGATGGTACTGTTAGTATCTTAAATAGAGAAATTTACCGATCCGTTTCAATACCATAAAATGCAAGTGTTTTCAGCGTATATTTGAACATATTACGCGCTTAATTTATTAATTAGATGATCACTCTTTTAAAGCGAAATCATTCGTTTTCGCTATCATTTTTTTATAATGCAATTTCGTTCATAATTTAAGTAGACTGCAGCTGCTGTTTTAAGATTGGCACACATACTAACGTCTGGAAATATCTATTAATTATGCTGTAGATCATTATAGAAAATTATCATGTGCGCTAAAATTACACTTCGCATACGTTTTCCTTGATCATATACACTTGTCTTGCTTTTTTAACGTGTAAATCTGTAATAATGTTCTTGACTTTTAAGCGTGTTTGTTTGTTTGTTTGATATGTTATTGTTCTAAAATAATATTATGATTATTAATGTTAAATGGTTATAATTATATAACATTAAAAGCTAAAATGTTTCACATTTTTTATCCACATTGTGGAAATACATGTGGAACAACATGTGGAAATACACATGACTTTTAATGATAGCAATGCATCGAAATTTGTTCCTTAACAGTATCTTAGTATGCGTTTAATGTTATCGTGTTTGGTGAGAAAACTATTTTATCGCAAACTACTGTTTTCAGCGTGCGAATGTTTGTAAAAATTTAGCATATATCTACCCCGACTACACAATTTCCAGCATAAAAAAGGTTCTGACAGTGGCGATCTATAGCGTGTACGCCGATTTGTATTATCATAATTCATATCTGAAGGTTACAATTATGTTCACAGTCTGGTATTTTTTGTTGAACTAATATAGTGATTACGTAATGCTAAGTTAACTCGCTTTCATGTCGTGTTGAAACAAAGTATGATTGCCGGTTAGCTTTATTGATAAGTGTTTATGTTTAATGTTGTTTCGTATGTTTTGGCCTGTATTCAATAGGCAATCGGTAACTTGCCTTTTATTACGAATTAACGGATTTTAACACAAATTTATCTCCAATTATTAGATTTTTGGAGTTGCATTTGTCCTATTTTTTGCTTCATCTATCAAATTGTTACAAGTCTTGATTTCATATGAGGTTTAATATATCCATTGAGTAGAAGGTCTTCTAGGGTTGGTATCAGCGCTAGCATTATGGGGAAATAGGAATTGTTCTTAATATGCTTGTGCGCAAACAGAAAGTATCGCATGCCAATCCAGTCAACAGCGTCCTGATATAATTTCAGACCGCTTGCTTAGTTATGACGCTGACACAACAAACATCAATAATATATTGACCACGACTCTTATAGATGAACGCCGCGAATTACACCATAACTAAGAAATCTAAGTCGAATTGATTGTGTAAGCCAAAAAATGCTGCAATAAGTACAATCTTCCAGTTCTGCACAAGACAATTGTTTTTTTCTTTTATCAGATACGGTAAAACATGATTTTGAACAAAACATATTTTAAGGAACCTTCGTGAAACAAACTATTAACAAATGGTATAATTTACCTAACCTTACCGTGTGGACTAGTTAAACAGTACGTATTAGTGATGTAGAATCACATGTCAGAGTGCATTTCAAATCAGAACAAAGCTTGGCTCACATCAAGCCATACATATTCCCCCAAGGGCTGCAATCAGACTTTTAGACAGGTGAAAACAGCGTTGATTTAGACGCTCGATAATTTAATATCGGGAAAGTCTTTTCCTATCAAGAGGCAACCCCTCGAGGCCAGTACAATTTAGCCTAGACTGCATAATCATATGTTTTATCATACCTAATTAGACGTCAGTTTTCTAATTGAATATGATAAATCCGGGAGGCAGATATTGAATTTATGCATTTCAGAAATATATGCCATGTCGTTATTATTTTGAATAAACAGTTGATCAACCGATTGGTTTTGGGTAAACTATCAAGATAAAAAGTTGTACCACAAAAACAGGAGGAATATGGACATGTTTTAAAAGCGTTAACACGGCCAGTATCCCGATAATCATATCGCAGGTCCAAATCCTTTACGCAGTTCAAATACGGCGGACAAGCAGGCAAATGATTCAATTATTTGCTCGATGTAATATCATATTCGGTGAAACAAATACATATGTGATAAGTGGCGACATATCTTACAACTAAAACACCTGTGAATTAACACAATAATAATAACAAACACGGTCATGCCTTCTTTTCCGCGGCAAGATTATCACTTCGTTAGGTTTTCGGAAGTATATTAGAATCATCCGGGTAAGTCAGATTTTTTTTTAATAAGCTGCGTGCGAAATTAATCGTTCGTATTTGTTTGAAATCCATTCGTGTGTAATTGTGTAATTGAATTGCTTTGCAATTTTGAAAGGACATGTTAGTCATAAGCGCGACAGTTCTCAATGTCAAATGCTATAGACGTATTACATACTTCTCCATCTATGAAAATCGAAGTAAACTATAAAAGATACAGTTGCACGGGATTGAGGTTTTTCAAGCACGTTTGCAGCGAATTAATCCGATTTGTAATTGACATTAACGTCTATTGGATGTCTTAGTGAATATATCAGTGTAATTGTAAACACGTGCCATAATTGTTTTCCAATGTGCGCAATGAAAATATGTAGCTTTAACATTGTAGGTTTATATATCTTTGATATGCACTGCTAAATTCAATTGTATGGAAAGCTGTTACTCTGCTACCAATGAACGCGTTCTCTTACAGGCGGCTAATATGAGTTTCACTGTGCATACGTAAAGATTATTATTACAAAGGTGGGTGTGCTATTTGTGTGCAGTATATGGAAACGGTTTATTTTTGTCTGTAAAGCTTCACATTTGAACGGCAATTAGCTATTTCGGTTACAAAGAGGATTTACTGTTTTATGAATCTCCATAATCGTATAACAGTTATACAATATATACTATAGATTAGCAGTCGTTATCTACATTTATAATCTAAAAGTTAAGTTTTGGTTTATATGGGCGAAGCTTATAAACATCCTATCAATTCATTTGGTATACATGCCCTACATATATTTAGGCGTACATTAAAGTCAAGTTTTTGTAATGCTCGAATCAAGCTGTAGTCGTAACGTCTACTTTTTCTGTGACGTCATTTTGTCGTGGTTTAGTAAGTCATTTTTTGTTTTGAAAATGCTTGTGAATTGATTTCAAACCTAAACACAAAAAAAGATCATAAAAAAAGAAAAATATTTAAGAAACATAAGTAAAACCCAAGAATTTGCCAAACAATTCAATGAAGCCGAAGCAATTGTGAAATTAAATTTCTAGTTGTAATTGTCGTTGAAACTATGACAGTATGTTATGGTTTGTTTTAAAATGACAATATTAGGGATATTTTTGAATGATTATTATAGCAAAATTATAGTTTAATATAAACATATATGTATATATTTACATTATTAGTTAATAAAATATTACCATCTGATTTTGTTTTCCTTCACAAGTTTTGATATTTGATTTGAAATGAGATGTTATGCGGTAGATTTGTCATGTGAGAGATGTGGAGCTTTTTTAAACCGGATTAACCCCCACCCAATGCTTTGAAATGCTAGTCAATTGTGTGCATTTATTGCTTGTGTTTGTTCTGTGTGTAGTGACGCCCCACATTTTACTAGTAATGGGATTAACAATCAAACATTTCTGATTTTCAACAATATGTTATTGATTAAGAAAAAACATAATTGGAAATAAAATCATGTAATGACACTAACATCATTCCGCTTTTTTAGTGTCTACGGCTTAGACAGGGGAAATTTATCAAACTGATAATCTTGTCAAGGCCATTCTTGACATTGTCATTACAACGAAAAGATGGCGATGAAAACGAGCCATTGAGTTTCCAATAGATTAACAATCATTTGGTCCCGACTCTAAATTGTTCTCATACCAAATAAAAAAACACTGCTTTAAAGCAAAATTGAACATCACAGAGGTTAACATATGTGTGTAATTTGAATTTAATAATTAGTTATATTTAAAGTGCAAATAGCTAAATTCAGAATTCCATGTTGAAACTGCAAAAGCAAAACAGTTTGTTACACTTCAGATATCTAACCGCTTATGATGCATATGCACGTCAACGAATCAGATGTATTAAAGCACTACAAAACAAATTAAAATTATTTTACAGTTTTTTTTTTATATCTAGAATTTGTTTCGAAAAGCAACTCAAACTTTTTGTTGATCTTTTAACAATTTTTAGCAAATTGTTTGTATCAATGTGTGGCTCTGATGTGATTTATTTATCAGCAAAACAAAAATGTTGGTATATTTATTTATGCAGAAGTATGCAAAGTAAATTTATAATAACGTGTTTTTTATATAAATGACGTGTTTTTAATACTTTGTTTACACTTTATGTCTTATCTGTAAACATAAATCGAATATATATATATTTTATCCGATATACACACGAATTAAGGTATATAGGGGTACATGATATATCACTTTATTGTAAGGACCTGGAGTACTAACTATCTTGTTTATAATCTGTAATTTCATTAGTGTAATCAAACTGTTATTGTTCAAAGTAAGATTCATTACACTCTTCCATATACAAGATTATGGTTGAAGTGTTTTATTGTTATATGAACTGATAGTAATCATTTGCATATGTTTTGTATAATAATTAACAACATAACTTGAAATCTAAAACTTACTGTCAATGTCCGAACTGCATGGATGCTATTCAAACCGTCATCTTGCACTGATTTTATCAGTTATATTCGCATCTACATGATTTATCATTGTATAATTATTATTATACAATTACGTGTTACTCTAAAACACTATTCATTGTTGTTAAATGTTCATATGTGTTGGTATTTGTGTTAACTTCGCCATTTCTAAAAAACACTTTTTGGCTGTGGCATTATTCGGATATATTGTTTCCGTAATATTTTGTCTCTGTCATAAATGCAAATTTGTTCAGGTGAGAGAGAAGCCTATTTGTTTATTGTAAGATGCATTATCTTTTACTTATCTTTATATGCTCTTTAAATGATATTGTTATTGAAAATATGATGTTATTGTTGAATATTTGCCGCTAAAGAACTGTTTTTAGGATTTGGGATTCCTATATGCGTTTGATTGGTAAGTCATTTTCATTGGTTGGTGCGCAGAGTCCTAAATCCTAAGTGCTTAGCGACAGGTATAAATAGAGCCGATAAACAAACATTATCTATCTGTTATGATCTGGTCAGATCGTTTATAGACAGCTCTCATAACATCAATTGATCATTTTATTTATAATTATTAGTAAACTTACAACTTTGTATGGCGTCATTCACCATTCCCAAGATGGTAAGCGTAATTTAATCCAGAGAGCTTTTAATATGATCTGGTCAGATCGTTTATAGACAGCTCTCTTAAGATCATTGGATCACTTTATTCACAATTATAAGTACACTTAAAACTTTGTTTGGCGTCATTCACCATTCCCAAGATGATAAGCGTAATTTAATCTGACACAATTATGAACGTTTATTTAGGAACTCCAGAGAGCTTTTAATATGATGAAAGTTTATCGGCGCTTTTAAATTTATAATACTGTTAAATGATGTTTTATTTTTACGAGAACTGGTGTGTTTTGAATAACTTCCAATATTGATTAAGCCCCGATTATGAAACCTTGCGACTGTGTTCTTCATATTATTGAAAGTGCCATCCTGACACGGGGCACAGCGTCAGAAGACAATGAACAGAAATAACATTACCCGTGCCTAAGGGTGGGGGTACCTTATAATATATATATATCGTCATTTATTTAACGTCTTATACAACGAAATATATAGCGAACTTATTTGCGAGGTATATCAAATTTCAATTTAAGACCTGATTGTGATTTTCGATTTAAGACCGAGNATTTAATCTGACACAATGAACGTTTATTTAGGAACTCCAGAGAACTTTTAATATGATGAAAGTTTATTGGCGCTTTTAAATGTATAATACTGTTAAATGATGTTTTATGTTTACGAGAACTGGTGCGTTTTGAATAACTTCCAATATTGATTAAGCCCCGATTATGTTCCGATTATGTGTTCTTCATATTATTGAAAGTGCCATCTTGACACGGGGCACAGCGTCAGAAAACAATGAACAGAAATAACATTACCCGTCCCTAATGGTGGGGTACCTTATAATATATATATATACGTCATTTATTTAACGTCTTATACAAGGAAATATATAGCGAACTTATTTGCGAGGTATATCAAATTTCAAATAAAGACCTTATTGTGATTCTCGATTTAAGACCTTATTGTGGAATTTGATTGCATTACCTCCCCTACCCCCCTACATAGTAATTAAAGTGGCCTTAAACGCGGGTTTCTACACAGACCCCGTTTTTTATATTGACCGCGAAAGTCTGAAAACTACCATGACCGCACAACTGGCACTATGTATTAGAATATATATAATTATTATTATTATTATTATACCGGATTTATACAGCGCCCTTTTCATACAAGAGTGCACGTTCAAAGGCGCTTTACATAAGAACATTTGACGTATCGCAGATACGAATACATTTTGCAACACAGTTTCGAAAGAAATCGATCAAAGCTACTCAATTATAATATAAAACTACTCTAGTATACTTATACTATAAGTACTACGTATAGCTATAAGACAATTATTGACAAAATAAAATCTAAAACTTAAACTATAAGTACTACGTAAAAACAAGAACAAAAACAAATTATACCATAACCACGAGTCCACAAACCCCCAAAGGAATAATTATGCTTCCTTTATAATGTCATATTTTTGGTTTCTTTTTTTGATGGTGCTATACTGTTTTGGTCATTTTATTATGGGAGCAGGTTGTGGGCGAGACGACTTAGAGCTTACGCCTTATTCGGCCGACCGCCGAGAACCTGCTCCGTGTTATATTTTTTTTTTTTTTTTTTTTTTTTTTTTTTGTAAAAAAAAAA
>VMBQ01006812.1:0-52492 GCA_007657795.1 Dreissena rostriformis
GAAGTAAGCGATCGATATACAGTAGAACAAGACAGTGTAACACGCAAACAATGAACCAATGGGTACTCTCAGTGGGATTTATATGTGGCAAAAAAAAAAAACAGTTTTAAGTACTTTCGTTATAGACATGTTCAGCTTGGCTAAAATCTTTTGTATTTAGATTTATTGTGGTAATTATGCCCAATAAATTATAGCACATATTCATATTTCAGAGAATGCAAACTTAAAACTATGGTTTAATGTCTACCGATAACTTTTTCATTTTTACTTGAGCGATAATAATGTTACAATCATATTTCCGATATTGACTCTAGATCTTGTCATGATTAAGAACAATATTACTAATTAACATAAGTGTGCATACATTCACAGAATGAAACAAATGTTAGCCTACAGAAGCGGGACGGTCCAATTCACAAGGACCACAGTCAAATACAACGCACAATGACATATTGAGTTCGCAAACTTACTGCATATGTTCATTTGTTAATTGAATTTACATTTGATTCTTCATTCTTGCATCTTTCTATCAGCTTCTTAAGTAAAACATGTTATATTAAATTATAATGTTTAGCATTTAAAGAAATTATTTCTTTAAATAAATATGGTGTCATGAGTTTGTATTACATGTTTGCTACTGATAGATTAGGTAAATGTTTATTATAACATGTGTCTGGTGTATAAAATGGAATTTTATTTCGGAAATGTTCTTCTAGTTGTTATTTTTGTTTCATTTACAATTTAGTTTCCTCATTAGTTTTCTTAAGTCGATAAATACTTGTTTAGAGTTATCAACTTTGAGGTGACGGAACAAATCTTAGTCTGAGAAGGCATGTTACATTAATTTTGGTCATCTTCTCTTGTTACATGCCACAAAAGGCATCCCAATATTTATTTCAACACCGATTGGCTTTGTTTAGAATACATTGTTTTCGTTTCTTTTTCATGTTAAACTATTGTGTTTGTGCGAAGTTCATTTGCCGGTTAAAAGCTTGACAAGGAATCGTTTAACATATAGTCTTCGATATGAATATTAAAAACAATTGTCTTTTTCATCCAAACAATTTGTTTGGTTCATGAATCTGTAATGAAAGTAAATATGGCGATTATCTACATATTCGGGTCTTCAGTTAAATTCTTGTTTGTGTATTTTTTATTTATTTAAATTAATTTTATGTTTCTCATTCACGCATAAGAAAAGTTTAAATAAACATAATTATGTTATTACGATAACAGTACTGAAATGTATGTAACAAATGCAATTCAACTAAACATTACAAAAATGTATCTGAGATCAATACATGAACGTTAATACTTTAGCGTATTATAGACATTTTCACATGTAAATGGTAAGTCCTGGTTCGAAAATGCAACTCAGCACTTAACATTTAACTGTAGGTTTGAAGATCAACATAAAGTTACATAAAATAACAAATATGTGTTATAATTGACCATGTTCGCATTTAATCTATAAGCCCTTTGTCTATAGGACTCGTGTTATTTTCCAGAATTCCCATGTGTTTGTCTTGAATAATAACAGAGCTCTTGCATTGCGCTGCCGTCGTCGAAGATGAAATTTACAGTTCCGCTGGATAGATAGATAGATTTATTTCGGTATGGAATACATATACATGGAAATCTAAAACAACATGTATAATAAAAAAAACGTAGTACACATGAGAATAAATAAACCATGACATGCACACCAACACCAAGGATAACACACAAAAAAAGAGCGACTCTTATTTCCATTGTGGTCCTTTGTGCTGGTGGCATGACATAGAAAATACCTCAGAGTTTGCATATGTACAAGCTACAAATGGTGCTTGTATTATTAATATTGTGTTCTTAACAAAGCATTTTATAATTATTGGTTTCACTGACATGGTTGACTTGCCTTTAAAGTAGATTTAGCTCATTACAGGTCTAAGACTTTTTTTTACTTTTAGACTTAAATCTGAGAATCGGTTGATAAATACGGACCCTGGACAAAGAATGACATTGTCTGTGTACGAATAAATGTGCAAAATGTGTACATGTGACTATATATTTATTTAAAGGTGAAAAATGAAAAAAAAATCTATTAAATTTTAACACATACTATACAAGTGTATTAGTCTACATACGGCTTGTAAATGTTCTATCATATAATTTATGGATTGAGAATATATCACTGACAATATCTACTAAGGTGTATTCTGAATACTTTAAATATATATTAATAATAATCTCTCGACAAATGAATATTATACAATGATATTAATGTAAAAAATTACATTGTAAACTTCCAAAATAGCTGTCGAAAATTGATGACTGGATTCACACCAACTTTATTATTATAATAATATCATGCATGTTTGTACAAAATGTATGATATTATGTGGTGTGTAATGAAAAAAATATTCACGTTCATAATTTTCTTAGACTATGTTATGATCTGACTTTGAAATATAAGTCATTAAAAACAAACAATACAACTTCGGAAATGATGTATAGTTATTTAAACAAGTTCATAATCGCTTTATATAAATAACTGCTGTAAATATTTTAAAAGTAAATATAACACGATTCATGTGACACATATAATTATAATAATTATATACATATCTCGTTTGAGCAATTTGCAAGATCGGGATCTGTTTAAGAAAACGCAATACAATTGACTCAATTAAATAAAAGAACACACTACGTAAAAGCAAACAAATGGTATTGAACAATGCTGAAATCACAGTCCATTATTATTTACACAAAAAAATACAAACTTTGTGATATACTTCAATAACTTTGAAATTCCATGACCATTTGCATCCCCAAACATTTTGTGATGATTTCAATTGTGATCAAATCACGATCACATGTGCACAACAATGAAATATAATTATATGTTAATTAACCAGTAATTGATTTGATTTGTGCTCTTAATGGTTTTTGGAAAATCCGTTCAAGAACATTGGCTTTCATTTTCTCCATCAACATTTTTCTCGAGACTGGGTGACAGGACAGGCGATGAAGATCTCCAAAACTGCTTTATAGAACCCATATCTGCGAAGAATAGATATTGATTTGAGAGCGGAGTTCCTAACAAATCCTGTCTTTTGGGAAAATACTACATCAACAAACCAGTGCAATGACGTGGGACTATGTAATTAATGAGAATCACTCAACTGTAAATAAAATTCGTCTAGAAAATAGTATAAACTTGAAAACAAGTTGGACTGATTATTGTTTTTTTTAAATTAGCCTATGTGCTGAACATGTCCCCTGGTCAATACATTCCCATTTAGACAGCCGGTTTTGGACTTCAAAGTAAACTAGTCCAGGACTAATGACGTATTAAATGGAACCTATCAGCTTTTAAAACAAACAATGTCTGTCCAATGTGATTACTTTATTAAGTTACGTTTTTTGTTATACAAATATAGAAACATTACTGGGATGCCATAATATAGAATGAACCCAACATGTGGACCATTGACATTTAGTCCAGCTCGCTGGGTAATGTATATTTAATAATATATTAAGTTTAATATATATATTTTAAATATTGTCCAAACATTTTAGGGATTATTATATAAGATACTTGAAAACAAGTACATAAACATTGATAACTAATAGAATGCATTTTCAGGATTTCATTAAATTACATTAAGTAATGTTTAATATACAAAGGTATCCGACAGTACATGAACCAAAGGTACCAAGTTCTCGTTGTAACCCTCAACAGTTCTGCAATGATTTCGCGTGTGAATATATGTATTATATGTATGTCATTTGCCCATACCGTCCAGCGAAACAAGTGCGATTTCATACATGATCCAACGGTTTTATCAATAGTTAAAAGTATATTTGTAACGGCCTTCAAGGAACAAATGACTTATTAATGAAATATCACAGCTTTAGGTGCGACATCGGAGGCTATGAGAATCAATAACCAAACGATTTCCATTAACTGATTTTAACTTTAGGTGTAGAGACTATGGTAACATAATCAATTACGGTAGGTACCAAAAATTAAGGCTAATAAAGGAAACATATATCGTGTGATTATACAATATCAGATATTCCGACTACTAGGATGATCCATGTGTAGTTTCGGGCAACTTAAAGAGGTATCAAACAATGAACTTTACTTTGTCCCCAAATAAGTTTCGGGACATGTGCATCAATCAGTTTAATAAATTGATAATTTATGTTTCGTTGTATAATTCATGTATTTGTTAGCATGATATGACTCCGTAAAACTCGTACACATACCTGCGGTTTCATGAAGAAAAGTTTCAAACGACAATGCGCAATATATGACAGGTTAACAACCGATAATTTAAATATACGAGTGGTATGCATGATCTCCAGCTTACATTATCAATGCTCTGTGGTATGTTAACCTTTCATATATTTCTACTCATTACTTATTATAATCACCCGGTTTGTGTCAGTACCAAAGTCGATCACATTGATTGTTGTAGGATATAACGATGAAAGAAAGAATTACTTTTCCATGTATGAATATGTTCCAGATTCTGAGCCAGAGTATGTTTATCACTAGTATGAGGAGAACGAACATATGAAGAGTGTATTACCCGGTTATTGACAACCGGGCACACCGGTCCAAAATGGCAACTAAGCCGTCCAGCCTAGCATTATTTTGTCCAGAAAGGAACGATTCTAATAAACTTGTCTGTGGTGATACTCACATGGAGGCGATTAGTCGCTCTCAAGAACCATGAGCATACGTATAAGGTCAATACCACTATTCAGGCTCAAATAGTTATCCAGTGCAGAATCTGACCATATATGAAATGATCATGTAGTAAAAATGTATACATTATTGTGAAGACCGAAATACATGACTTAATTGATAAAACCGTGCCTGAGCTGTGAACGCTGGCTTCATCGAATAAATAGATGAGCCAAGCATTTAATAAAATAAAACTGAAAATACACAAATATCGACTACTTACTGCCAATAAATGATTACAATATTCCTGATATGACCCTCACGAAAATAACGAGACCCAAGAGATTAGTCAATAATTCATAAACAAGATTTTTTAGAGAACCATTCGTTATATACCCAAAAAAAAACTATCAATATGGATGTGGATTTTTCTTGCAAACTTTATTTGTGCAAGGAATTATAACAAAAACTAGATGCCCACGATGATAATGCCCTATAAACACTAACGTTCACTGTTAGTTCAGTTGGGGTTTGGGTTAGGGTTAGGGTTAGTTGATAAAGTGTCATGTATTCATTAGTTTATTTTCTACCCATGTTAAGGTAACAATGGTGTAGCGATAGTATCGGGAGGTCGTTAGTTTTATTCATACTCGAGTTATGGTTGAACTGGTGTTGTGGCCATATTGACTGTAGGTTATTAGTTTGTTAACTTGGGTGAATGAAGTAATGATGTAGCAATAGCGTCGTGGGGTCGTTAGTTTGATTTCTATTCGAGCGAAGGTAGAAGTGGTGTAGTTAAAACAGTGTCCAGGAGGGTACAAGTAGCATTGGTGATGTGATATTGTCATGAGTTCGTTAGTTAGATTGTTATTCGGGAAGTTCTCTTATGATCATTCTTTTTCAAAACTAATAACGATAATGGACACTATTTTATATACCTTGCTTGCGACAAAATAATAGCCAAAAACTGTAATCTTTTTTGTTTTTGTGAAACTAACACAGAATTTAGGTATCACTGAATTTCATATTCAATCATTTCCAGATACTATACAGGCATTAATTGCTCTGTGCGTTTTGATTTTTTTTAAACAACTGTAGTTTTTATTTATAGCTTTTCATTTTAAATAAAATACTTCTTTAAACTGATATATCTTAAATACGATTAAGCTGACGTCACTTAGACGTTACACCAACAACCAAGTGAGTATTTATGATATCAATAGATTTTCTGCATGTTAACAATTTTAATATACATGAACCTCAAAAGTGGCCATGGTCACATGCACGTTATTGATTAAACAATAATATGATTCTCGCTCCGGGAAACAGCGAAATCTTTGTGAGGAGGTTGTTCGAAATTGCCGAAGAATATATACATCACTGGAAACTGTGTGGGATAAATACGTTAGATGACTTTGGCTTTGAGCTGAAGCAACGCCTGAACGTACTTTTCCATGCGAACATCGAGAGCAGGCTCTTTCGAAACCATAGCTCACCACAATCGCCCAGCGAGTCAATCCTATACAGCAATCTAGTAGCTCTGCAATACATCGCACAAACCCGCTGGAAAGGTACCAGATAATAACAGTCCTCGTAAAATTCACATAACACACACTGTCGTTGTAATTGATTATTTCTACCAAACCTACGTTAGTTAAGTTAATAGTATCAGCATGGATGTCGACCTCTTGTCGTCGAGTATACTACGGTTATAATTATGGCGTTTTATAGAATGTATTTTTGTCATCAAATGACGTAATGATTGTTTAAATGCTTAACTACGATAACTTAATTCTTTAAATCAATAAAAAATATTTTTATAAAACATATTGATGTTTATTTTACAATAACGTTGAAGGGCATATAGCGGTTATAAGACATTAGTATACGTATGTTGTTACTTATAAATGTGATAGCAATAGTAAAGGTATATACATTATTAAACTAAATATATGAAACAAGTAATCATTTCGTATCTAGTGATCAAAAGTTTAATCGTAGGCTATAGTGACAATGGTTAAAATATGGGGGAAAATGTCTCTTCTTTACTGACATAAGGCTAAATTCTGCAGGTACTGGTTAATAATATTTGGTGGTTTGGGACAGTCTTGACTTTACCGAGAATTATCAAATCTATGTAGGCAAGAATGCATCATGATTATACATGTAATTAAACAACGGTTTACTGTTTGAACAACTAGATGGGACCTGTTCTGGTTTCTATAGACGTATGACGTATGTAATGTCTTCATCAATCACCACCTGCTCACATTGAAGTGTCATTGCCAGTCAATGGATCTAGGAGGCACTCCCGCTGGTATACAAAATTAGTCATGTATAATTAATTGTTGTAACTCGTACGACTGACCTATATTATTTATAGATCAATACCTCTTTTATGTTGTAACACAAATGTTTTATTATTTTAAGTGACACTTTGTTCATTTAATGAGTTTGCACCTATGTACATGTACCTTGTGTATCATTGGAAAGACGTTTCAAAACAAATCCAGTTGCAGATGTTTTATTGGGTTCTTCAAAGTCCTTAAACTAACATATATTTTGACTTTCCATGTATGAACAGTATATCTAAAATGGCCTAAACATCCATATGAACACTTCTTGATCACGCATTTGCTCCAGAAATATCAGATCCAACGTTGTTGCTGTTGTTTTAAATGTTAAGTACTGAGTTGCATTTTCTAACCAGGACGTACCATTAACATGTGAAAATGTCTATAATACCAACACGTATTAATGTTCGTCTATTGACCTCAGATACATTTGGTAATGTGTAGTGGAATTGAATTTGTTACATACAGTTCAGTACTGTTATCGTTATAACATAATTATGTTTATTAACTTTATTTAAACCTTTGTTCTGCGTGAATGAGGAACATAAAATTAATTGAAATTAATAAAAAATACACAAATAAGAATTTATCTGAAGACCCAAATATGTAGATAATCGTTATATTTACTTTCGATATAGATTCATGAATCAAACACATTGTTTGGATGAAAAAGACAATTGTTTTTGAAAGTCATATCGAAGACTGTCGAAGACTATACGTTAAACGATGCCTTGTCAAGCTTTTAACCGGCAAACGAACTTCGCTCAATCACACTAGTTTAAGATTAAATAGAAACGAGAAATGCATTCAAAACAAATCCAGTCGGTGTTGAAATAAATATTGGGATGTCTTTGTGGCATGTAACAAGAGATGATGACCAAAATTAATGTTACATGACTTCTCAGACTAAGATTTGTCCTTCATCTCAAAGTAGATAACTCTAAACAATTATTTATCGACTTAAGAGATCTAACGAGGAAATTAAATTGTAAATGAAACAAAAATAACAATAAGAAGAGAATTTCCGAAATAAAAGTATTTTTTTATACACCAGACACATGTAATACTTAACATTTAGTTAATCTATCAGTAGCAAACATGTAATACAAACTCATGACACCATATTTATTTAAAGAAATGCTTAACATTTAATATTACATGTATTACTTAAGAAGCTGAGAGAAAGATGTAAGAATGAAGAATCAAATGTAAATTCAATTAACAAATAAACATATGCAGTTAGTTTGCGAGCTCAATATGTAATTGTGCGTTGTGTTTGAGTTGGGCCCTTGTGAATTGGACCGTCCCGCTTCTATAGGCTAACATTTGTTTCATTCTGTGAATGTATGCACAATTATGTTAATGAGAAATATTGTTCTTAATCATGACAAGATCTAGAGTTAATATCGGAAATATGAGTGTAACATTATACTCGCTCAAATTAAAATGACAAACGTTATTGGTAGATATTAAACCATAGTTTTAAGTTTGCATTCTCTGAAATAGGAATATGTGCCCAAATCTATTGGGCATTAAATGCAATCATTGCATAATAACCACAAGACATATAAATATAATATAAAAAAGATCTTAGCCAAGCTGAACAAGTCTAAAACGAAAGTACTTACAACATTAATTTAATTGTTTTATTGCCTATATATGAAACCCACTGAGAGTACACATTGGTTCATTGTTTGCGTGTTACACTGTCATTTTCCACTGTTTATCGATTGCTTACATCTACTCCTTGTTGTAATGTAGTTGATTTTCTTTATTTTACTGGTTTGCTCCTAGAGGAAGTCTTCAATTAAAGAATCCAAATCGTTAGATTATTGAGAAAATCTAGAGACTTCGGTAGTCGGATTCTTAACGAAAGTTAACGAAACACGAGAAACATTGTTAAAAAATTCCGTCAAAAATCCGTCTCAATCCGTCGAATACATGATAATATGAATCCCACTGAGATTTCTANTTATGCAAAATACACATTTCTGAACGCTTGTTTGGAGATTACGATGCGTGTCTTCGCATTTTCAACCCTTAGATGGATAAAAGCGAGAACACGATAACACAAAGCGAGGGCACGGGATTTCGCTTCCTTGTACCGAGCTCTCGCGTTCGCGCGCTTGTAATCCTGTAGAAGGCAGTCTACAGTTTTTCTTGAAAATCCCCAGGCCAACAACCACTGGTTTGCAAAACACCCTCAAAACAAGGCCTCCAGTCACAACCTGAAAATATATTCAGACAATATTCAGTGCAGCGCATCAACAGCTTAAAAATAAAGCACAAAACAATGCAGAACATGCTCTTCAAATTGAAATCTGGGGTAAAATAGACCTTTTCGGGGTCTCGAAACTTGACCGTAAAAACCCCATTTTGAGATAAACCCGGCCATCACATTTATCTTTCTGGGTAAGATTACGCACACAGTCGACAACATGCTTTGCACTATCACAGCAAATGCTTTTAAACTGAGCCAAACATAATGGGTCATTACCATTAAACTTTTTTGCACTGCTAACTTATTTAAACTTACTGTTGCAATATGTCAAATGTCTAGAATATTGACTAGAATATTGACCATTTATACTTACATTTCAGCTACTGGAGTCAAAAAAACAAATTTTGTGTAGGCCATACACCTTAAAGTTAGGAAATTGTTGGGGCCCATTCGCAAATAGGGCTAAACAACTGTAGACTGCCTCCTTAAAGAAAAAACGAGTGACTTTACCGGAACTACCGTAACAAAGCGAAAGAAAGCTTGACCTCGCTTTAAATAGATCCTATGATGCAAATTATAGAACACAAATATTACAAGTTTACCACATTAGTATTTAACTATTGCACACATATATTTTGTAATGCATAAACATTGCATTTTTTGTAATGGTCATAAATATATATTGTGCAACAAAAACCAAAATGGTTTCACATACATATTGAATTTTACAATATTTGATACTTAAACATATGTACAACAATACCACACTAACATGGACATATTGGATTTTGCAACGTTTGCACGCTTCTCAAAGAAAGAGCTTTTGAAATTTGAGATTTATTTCTTGTTTTGAGAAATATCTAATAAATATAAAACATGTTGATAATGATTTTCATTATTGATTATAATATATTTTGAGGTCGTTTTCTATTTGAATATTATATTTATTTATTTATCCATTTATAGTTATTTTATTTTGGCATACGATATTTTGAAATTGTATTTTAATTTTCTTCTAAATCTACTGGTCGAATATTTGTCGCCGGTTAAAAAGCAATGATATCCATAAACTATTAACATAGTGTGTGTGCCGGAGTCTGTGTTATTTATGTAGAAAATATTGAATTGTATTCAAACTTTAAACGAGTATTTTGATTAAATATAGAAATGTATAATATTGATGTAAAAACCACATCAACACCACCAACAACAACAACGTTGGATATGATATTGCCGGAGCAAAGGTGTGATCAAGAAGTGTACATATGGATATGTAGACCCTATAGATATACTCTTCATACATGGAAAGTCAAAAGAGATGTTATTTTAATGACTTTGAAGAACCCAATAAAACATCCGTAACTGAATTTCTTTTGCAATTTCTTTCCAGGTACAAACAAGGAACATAGGTGCAAAATCATTAAACTAACAATGTGGCACTTAATGAAACGTATATGTAAAAACATAAAAGAGATATTGGTCTATAAATAATATAGGTCAGCCGTAATAGTTACAACAATTTATTATGCATGACTAATTTTGCATCCCAGCGGGTTTGCCTTCTATATCCATTGACTACCAATGACACTCCTATCTAAGCAGGTGGTGATTGATTCAGACATTACATACGTTATACGTCTATAGAAACCAGAACAGGGCACATTGAGTTGGTGAGTGTTGGAGACATTACATACGTTATACGTCTATAGAAACCAGAACAGGGCCCATCTTGTTGTTCAAACTGTAAACCATTGTTAAATAACATAAATACTCATGTTGCATTCAAGCCTATATGGATTGTATTTCTCTCGGTAAATTCAACACTGTCCCAAACCATCAAATATTATTAACCAGTACCTGCAGAAACTGGTATTATGTCAGTATAGAAAAGACATTTGTCTCCATGTTTTAACCATGGTCAAAATAGCATGCGGTTACAATTGTGATCATCACAATGCGGAAGGATGAGATGGTATTATTTAAAGTAAAACTGTGTCAATGGATCTACGGCAATCGTAAAAGATAAACGTAGCATTTCGTTTAAATAAACGTCAGCATTGGTGTCACTATAATATAAGTTATATTAAAAAGCCATTACTATGCAGTCGTTTCATTGATTTATTATAATATATAGTACTTTACTATTGCAATCACATATAATAGTAACAACATAAGTATACTTATATATCTTTTTTCAGCTATATGTCATTTAACTTTCATGCTCAATTCGCATCAATAGGTTTTATAGAAAAATGTTTATGGATTAAAAGATTAAGTTATCATGGTGTAGCATTTAAACGTTCATACGTCGTTTGCTGACAAAAATACATACTATAATACCCCCTAATAATAACCGTAGTATATTCGACGACAGGGGGTCGACATGCACTCTGATATTATCAACTTAAATGACGTAGATTTCGTAGAAATACTCGACTACAGTGGCAGTGTGTGTTATGTGAATTGTACGAGGACTGTTATTATCTGGTACAGCGGGTTTGTGCGATGTATTGCAGAGCTCCTAGATAACTTTTCCGAGACCTATGATTGCTANATTGCATACGTAATAAGTCTATAGAAACCAGAACAGGGCCCATATTGTTGTTCAAACTGTAAACCGTTGTTAAATAACATAAATACTCATGTTGCATTCAAGCCTATATGGATTGTATATCTCTCGGTAAATTCAACACTGTCCCAAACCATCAAATATTATTAACCAGTACCTGCAGAAACTGGTATTATGACAGTATAGAAAAGACATTTGTCTCCATGTTTTAACCATGGTCAAAATAGCATGCGATTACAATTGTGATCATCACAATGCGGAAGGATGAGATGGTATTATTTAAAGTAAAACTGTGTCAATGGATCTACGGCAATCGTTAAAGATAAACGTAGCATTTCGTTTAAATAAACGTCAGCATTGGTATCACTATAATATAAGTTATATTAAAAAGCCATTACTATGCAGTCGTTTCATTGATTTATTATAATATATAGTACTTAAATATTGCAATCACATATATTAGTAACAACATAAGTATACTTATATATCTTTTTTCAGCTATATGTCATTTAACTTTCAGGCTCAATTCGCATCAATAGGTTTTATGGAAAAATGTTTATGGATTAAAAGATTAAGTTATCATGGTGTAGCATTTAAACGATCATACGTCGTTTGCTGACAAAAATACATACTATAATACCCCCTAATAATAACCGTAGTATATTCGACGACTGGGGGTCGACATGCACTCTGATATTATCAACTTAAATAACGTAGATTTCGTAGAAATAATCGACTACAATGGCAGTGTGTGTTATGTGAATTGTACGAGGACTGTTATTATCTGGTACAGCGGGTTTGTGCGATGTATTGCAGAGCTCCTAGATAACTTTTCCGTGACCTATGATTGCTATTTCGTATGGGCCTGCTCTCGATATTGGAATTGTATAGTACGTTCAGGCGTACATTTATCCCACACAGTTTTCATTGATGTATGTATCCTGCGACAATTTCGAACAATCTCCTAACAGAGATTGATCTGGTTCCCGAAGCTCGAAATTAATCTCGTTTGGAGCCACCAACTTACATGCGACCATAACCACTTTTAGGTCCATTATAATTGTTAGCACGCAGAATAAATATTGACATCATAAACGTCCCACTTGGTTGTTTTTGTGATTCTAAATGTATCTTTAAATATACTGTTTCAAAACGCATAGATAACTGAATATATTTATAGTATCTAAAAATGCGTAAATATAAAATTGAGCAATGCATAAATTCAGTGTTAGTTCAAGAACAAATACAAGAAAAAACCTTTTATTTGCATCGTTGTGTCTTAAACTCTTAATATATGTATACCGAATAGTGTCCGGTGTCGTTATTAGTTTTGAGAACAATCATGAGAGGGCTGTTCGAATCACAATCAAACTTACGACCTCACGAAAATATCGCATCACCAATGCTATTTGTATCCTTGTATAAATAAAAAAAAACGACCTGTCGTAAATATCACCACCACACAACCTCTATCATTACCCGATTAGAAATCAAACTCACGAAGTCCTGACACTGTATCCAATAAACCATTGCTACGTTTTCATTTTTTTAACGTGAGTGTTTATAGCGCTTTACCATTGGTGACATCTAGATGGTTCTAGATCTGGTTGGCAAAACAAAGTTTGCATGAAAATCCATATCAATATTCATAATTTGTGTGTGTATACCACGCATGGTTCTCTTAAAATAACTATGTCTTGTTTAGGAATTATTAATTATCTCTTGTGTCTCGTTATTCTCGTGAGTCTCATCTTAGAAATATTGTATACATAACGAAGACAGTAAGTAGTCGCAATTTGTGTATTTCTTGTTTTATTGTATTGATGGCTTGTCTCATCTATTTATTCAGTGAAGCCTGTGTTCACATTTCAGGCACGGCACGGTTTTATCAAGTAAGTCATGTTTTTACTTTTACTTTTTATGTATTCACTACATGTGTAAGATCACTTCGTATATGGTAAGATTCTTACCTGAATTGTGGTATTGATCTTGGGCATATTCTTATTGTTCTTTACTACGATTCACCATCTCAAAGTAAGTATCACCCCATCCAAGTTTATAAAAAAAAAGTATTGCTTACTGGACAAAAGTATGCTAGGGTGGACGCCTTTCTTGTAATTTTAGACCAGTGTGCCCGGTTGTCAATAACCGGGTAATACAGCCTTCATATGCTCTTACTTCAGATACAAGTAATAAAAAAAACTGTGTCTCAGAATCAACAATATAGTCTTAAGTTGCAGAGTAATTCTGTCTTTCATCGTGGTTTCTTTCAACTATTATTGTTAAAGAATAAACGTACCAGATAGCCTTGATGCGTGCAAACATGGTAACATAACTGTTAAATAGTTAATGCAGAGCATACAAAACAATCGTATAATTAAGTTATCTGGTGTTAACATGTCTGATATTACGCATTGCCGTTTGAAACGTTGCATCATCAAACCGCAGGAGTGTGTGATACTTTTGCTGAGTCCTATCATGCTAACAAATGCATGAACTATACAACGAAACATACATTATCAATTTATAAAATTGATTGATGAAGATGTCCTGAAACTTGATTTGGGACAAAGTAATTTGTATTGTTTGATACATCTAGATGTGACCAAATACTGTAAATAGATCATCTTTGTAATCGGAATATCTTTGTATATTGTATATTGTATATTATATATTGTATATTGTATATTTACACTTTATATGTTTTCTTTATTGCCCTAACCGCTATTTTCTTATTCGTGAGTGCGCTTTTTCTTTTCCTGTTTTAATTTAAATCACACGATATTCTAGTTTATATGAGTGTTATCCTATTTTATATGTTTGTCATTAACACATGCACATATAACGTTGTGATAGAACCTGTCTTACATTAATAACTGATCAAGTAAAATGACGTCAATCATTTATGTGTATATACGTAAAATTTATTTTTAAAATAAGAGATGTTAATCAAACCAATCTTTATAGTTTATTCCTAAAATATAACATTTACGTAAACAACTATTGAAAGAATAATGCATATTTATAATCTAATACGTAAACCAATATCGAATGAATCATGTATATTTATAACCCTGTCCCATCTCAAGTCGTACGAGGCATAAAATCACTATACATTTAAGGATGTTTGGAAGTAACAGTTCGGTAGAGCACCATGCAACACACCGTATGCCTGGCAGCAAACGAGAAGCAGCGATAGTGAAAGCGATGATGAAGATGATAATCCGGAAGAGAACCTTCTGGTTCATGCATTGTTATCTCGCGTGCTCGGGATGTGTTATTGGGGTTTCAAGATGGCGCTTCATGTTACCCTGGTCCGTGTAATATGCACGGTGATTCAGATCCGGATTCAATCAACATCCACACATTTATGGAAACTGACCGAATCATTTCACGTTTAAACAAATACATTCTAACGTATACAACCTGTCGGAAATGAGCAGAGAGATATTGGAACATTTTCCGTGAGTATTAAGCAACGATTAAACAACAAAACAACAAACACCATTAAGCAACATAACATGGCAAAAAGCAGGGGAAATTATTGAAAATTGAAACTTATCGAAATGTCATCATTTTCGTTACATGCGCACTAAGCTCATTGTGTCCATTTTTTGACAATGGCTGATCTTATACGTATTGTAATTGATTAGCTATCGGGTGCATACAAATAGCTAGTGCGTGCGCACGTCAGAGCTATCGCGAGCGCACGTCATAACTGGCGCGTGTGCACGTCATGGCTATCGCGAGCGCAGGTCATAGCTATCGCATGCGCACGTAATAGAGATCGCTAATTGAAATATGTCTTATGCAACAGTAGGAAGCACTGAACGTTGTTTTATATTTAATTGAATATTTAATGGAAGTTCTTTATGCAAATGATGACAATCTTGAATCTTGGAGTTTCTCAGTGCCACCGTGCAGGCCCACATCACTCCAGGGGACTAATGGGTCCTATATGAAATTCATGCAATATGCATGTACACGTATCCGGTATGCATATTTGAACCATGAATCGTACATGATTCCGTGACGAAACATCGAATCTCAATATTTACACCACTCTTGCTGTCGACAAAAATGTAAACAGAGACACACATTTGCAAACCGCCGAAATGCATTAAATATAGAATGATAGCCATGGCGAGTCCTTGACTGGATTTTCATTCCGCTGCTGATGCCATTTTGAACAGCCAAAGAGAAAAAGAGAACTTAAGTTTGCGAATTTTCGGTTAAGCAAAGTTGGTTCCGGTGGCCGTTTAGTGGGACAGCCTTCGAACCCAGACGTTGTTGTTCTATTGTGGCTACCGTGTGAGGCCGCTATGCACTATATATTCATGTGTGCACATAGCACTTTGTTGCACTCATAACTCATCTTGAGAGCAATATACATGCATTATGTTTCGTTGAAGAAATTGCTCACTGCCACCTTGCTGACCCACATCACTCCAGGAGACCAGTACTAGCAAGGCTTGGTTCAGTGAGTGTGTGTGTGTGGTGAGCTATATCCCCCACACCTCCGCCCATGCACTATCCACATAGAACGGTACCGATATTCATAGACGAATATATTCATCCTGGTCACTGAAATATGTTACAACGAAAACGTTAAAAGTGCGTTTCACTTTACATGTTTTCACGTAAAAAGTGCGTACGCTGTTTCGCTAGAATTTAATTTAAGACATATTCATCATCTGTGGGAATTTGATTAAGTGTAAACTGACCTCATTAGCGCATGTTTACGATGTGCGTAAGCATGAATCTCTTCAATTTAAACTACCAACGGATCTCTTTTTTGTTGGTGACAAATGCACACACTGAGACAAACGTATGCAAAAAAAACTCTAACTTTATTAATCTATCTATCTAATTAAGAATCCGAATACCGAAGTCTCTAGATTTTCTCAATAATCTAACGATTTGGATTCTTTAATTGAAGACTATCTCTAGAAGCAAACCAGTAAAATAAAGAAAATCAACTACATTACAACAAGGAGTAGATGTAAGCAATCGATAAACAGTGGAAAATGACAGTGTAACACGCAAACGATGAACCAATGTGTACTCTCAGTGGGTTTCATATATAGGCAATAAAACAATTAAATTAAAGTTGTAAGTACTTTCGTTTTAGACTTGTTCAGCTTGGCTTAGATCTTTTTTATATTATATTTATATTTCTTGTGGTTATTATGCAATGATTGCATTTAATGCCCAATAGATTTGGGCACATATTCCTATTTCAGAGAATGCAAACTTAAAACTATGGTTTAATGTCTACCAATAACGTTTGTCATTTTAATTTGAGCGATTATAATGTTAAAATTATATTTCCGATATTGACTCTAGATCTTGTCATGATTAATAACAATATTTCTCATTAACATAATTGTGCATACATTCACAGAATGAAACAAATGTTAGCCTACAGAAGCGGGACGGTCCAATTCACAAGGGCCCAACTCAAACACAACGCACAATTACATATTGAGCTCGCAAACTAACTGCATATGTTCATTTGTTAATTGAATTTACATTTGATTCTTCATTCTTACATCTTTCTCTCAGCTTCTTAAGTAATACATGTAATATTAAATGTTAAGCATTTCTTTAAATAAATATGGTGTCATGAGTTTGTATTACATGTTTGCTACTGATAGATTAACTAAATGTTAAGTATTACATGTGTCTGGTGTATAAAAAAATACTTTTATTTCGGAAATTCTCTTCTTATTGTTATTTTTGTTTCATTTACAATTTAATTTCCTCGTTAGATCTCTTAAGTCGATAAATAATTGTTTAGAGTTATCTACTTTGAGATGAAGGACAAATCTTAGTCTGAGAAGTCATGTAACATTAATTTTGGTCATCATCTCTTGTTACATGCCACAAAGACATCCCAATATTTATTTCAACACCGACTGGATTTGTTTTGAATGCATTTCTCGTTTCTATTTAATCTTAAACTAGTGTGATTGAGCGAAGTTCGTTTGCCGGTTAAAAGCTTGACAAGGCATCGTTTAACGTATAGTCTTCGACAGTCTTCGATATGACTTTCAAAAACAATTGTCTTTTTCATCCAAACAATGTGTTTGATTCATGAATCTATATCGAAAGTAAATAAAACGATTATCTACATATTTGGGTCTTCAGATAAATTCTTATTTGTGTATTTTTTATTAATTTCAATTAATTTTATGTTCCTCATTCACGCAGAACAAAGGTTTAAATAAAGTTAATAAACATAATTATGTTATAACGATAACAGTACTGAACTGTATGTAACAAATTCAATTCCACTACACATTACCAAATGTATCTGAGGTCAATAGACGAACATTAATACGTGTTGGTATTATAGACATTTTCACATGTTAATGGTACGTCCTGGTTAGAAAATGCAACTCAGTACTTAACATTTAAAACAACAGCAACAACGTTGGATCTGATATTTCTGGAGCAAATGCGTGATCAAGAAGTGTTCATATGGATCTTTAGGCCATTTTAGATATACTGTTCATACATGGAAAGTCAAAATATATGTTAGTTGAAGGACTTTGAAGAACCCAATAAAACATCTGCAACTGAATTTGTTTTGAAACGTCTTTCCAATGATACACAAGGTACATGTACATAGGTGCAAAATCATTAAATGAACAAAGTGTCACTTAAAATAATAAAACATTTGTGTAACAACATAAAAGAGGTATTGATCTATAAATAATATAGGTCAGTCGTACGAGTCACAACAATTAATTATGCATGACTAATTTTGTATACCAGCGGGAGTGCCTCCTAGATCCATTGACTGGCAATGACACTTCAATGTGAGCAGGTGGTGATTGATGAAGACATTACATACGTCATACGTCTAGAAACCAGAACAGGTCCCATCTAGTTGTTCAAACAGTAAACCGTTGTTTAATTACATGTATAATCATGATGCATTCTTGCCTACATAGATTTGATAATTCTCGGTAAAGTCAAGACTGTCCCAAACCACCAAATATTATTAACCAGTACCTGCAGAATTTAGCCTTATGTCAGTAAAGAAGAGACATTTTCCCCCATATTTTAACCATTGTCACTATAGCCTACGATTAAACTTTTGATCACTAGATACGAAATGATTACTTGTTTCATAGATTTAGTTTAATAATGTATATACCTTTACTATTGCTATCACATTTATAAGTAACAACATACGTATACTAATGTCTTATAACCGCTATATGCCCTTCAACGTTATTGTAAAATAAACATCAATATGTTTTATAGAAATATTTTTTATTGATTTAAAGAATTAAGTTATCGTAGTTAAGCATTTAAACAATCATTACGTCGTTTGATGACAAAAATACATTCTATAAAACGCCATAATTATAACCGTAGTATACTCGACGACAAGAGGTCGACATCCATGCTGATACTATTAACTTAACTAACGTAGGTTTGGTAGAAATAATCAACTACAACGACAGTGTGTGTTATGTGAATTTTACGAGGACTGTAATTATCTGGTACCTTTCCAGCGGGTTTGTGCGATGTATTGCAGAGCTACTAGATTGCTGTATAGGATTGACTTGCTGGGCGATTGTGGTGAGCTATGGTTTCGTAAGAGCCTGCTCTCGATAGTCTCAAGGAAAAGTACGTTCAGGCGTTGGTTCAGCTCAGAGCCAAAGTCATCTAACGTATTTATCCCACACAGTTTCCAGTGATGTATGTATTCTGCGGCCATTTCGAACAACCTCCTCACAAAGATTTCGCTGGTTCCCGGAGCGAGAATCATATTATTGTTTAATCAATAACGTGCATGTGACCATGGCCACTTTTTAGGTTCATGTATATTAAAATTGTTAACATGCAGAAAATCTATTGATATCATAAATACTCACTTGGTTGTTGGTGTAACGTCTAAGTGACGTCAGCTTAATCGTATTTAAGATATATCAGTTTAAAGAAGTATTTTATTTAAAATGAAAAGCTATAAATAAAAACTACAGTTGTTTAAAAAAAATCAAAACGCACAGAGCAATTAATGCCTGTATAGTATCTGGAAATGATTGAATATGAAATTCAGTGATACCTAAATTCTGTGTTAGTTTCACAAAAACAAAAAAGATTACAGTTTTTGGCTATTATTTTGTCGCAAGCAAGGTATATAAAATAGTGTCCATTATCGTTATTAGTTTTGAAAAAGAATGATCATAAGAGAACTTCCCGAATAACAATCTAACTAACGAACTCATGACAATATCACATCACCAATGCTACTTGTACCCTCCTGGACACTGTTTTAACTACACCACTTCTACCTTCGCTCGAATAGAAATCAAACTAACGACCCCACGACGCTATTGCTACATCATTACTTCATTCACCCAAGTTAACAAACTAATAACCTACAGTCAATATGGCCACAACACCAGTTCAACCATAACTCGAGTATGAATAAAACTAACGACCTCCCGATACTATCGCTACACCATTGTTACCTTAACATGGGTAGAAAATAAACTAATGAATACATGACACTTTATCAACTAACCCTAACCCTAACCCAAACCCCAACTAAACTAACATTAAACGTTAGTGTTTATAGGGCATTATCATCGTGGGCATCTAGTTTTTGTTATAATTCCTTGCACAAATAAAGTTTGCAAGAAAAATCCACATCCATATTGATAGTTTTTTTTGGGTATATAACGAATGGTTCTCTAAAAAATCTTGTTTATGAATTATTGACTAATCTCTTGGGTCTCGTTATTCTCGTGAGGGTCATATCAGGAATATTGTAATCATTTATTGGCAGTAAGTAGTCGATATTTGTGTATTTTCAGTTTTATTTTATTAAATGCTTGGCTCATCTATTTATTCGATGAAGCCAGCGTTCACAGCTCAGGCACGGTTTTATCAATTAAGTCATGTATTTCGGTCTTCACAATAATGTATACATTTTTACTACATGATCATTTCATATATGATCAGATTCTGCACTGGATAACTATTTGAGCCTGAATAGTGGTATTGACCTTATACGTATGCTCATGGTTCTTGAGAGCGACTAATCGCCTCAATGTGAGTATCACCACAGACAAGTTTATTAGAATCGTTCCTTTCTGGACAAAATAATGCTAGGCTGGACGGCTTAGTTGCCATTTTGGACCGGTGTGCCCGGTTGTCAATAACCGGGTAATACACTCTTCATATGTTCGTTCTCCTTATACTAGTGATAAACATACTCTAGCTCAGAATCTGGAACATATTCACACATGGAAAAGTAATTCTTTCTTTCATCGTTATATCCTACAACAATCAATGTGATCGACTTTGGTACTGACACAAACCGGGTGATTATAATAAGTAATGAGTAGAAATATATGAAAGGTTAACATACCACAGAGCATTGATAATGTAAGCTGGAGATCATGCATACCACTCGTATATTTAAATTATCGGTTGTTAACCTGTCATATATTGCGCATTGTCGTTTGAAACTTTTCTTCATGAAACCGCAGGTATGTGTACGAGTTTTACGGAGTCATATCATGCTAACAAATACATGAATTATACAACGAAACATAAATTATCAATTTATTAAACTGATTGATGCACATGTCCCGAAACTTATTTGGGGACAAAGTAAAGTTCATTGTTTGATACCTCTTTAAGTTGCCCGAAACTACACATGGATCATCCTAGTAGTCGGAATATCTGATATTGTATAATCACACGATATATGTTTCCTTTATTAGCCTTAATTTTTGGTACCTACCGTAATTGATTATGTTACCATAGTCTCTACACCTAAAGTTAAAATCAGTTAATGGAAATCGTTTGGTTATTGATTCTCATAGCCTCCGATGTCGCACCTAAAGCTGTGATATTTCATTAATAAGTCATTTGTTCCTTGAAGGCCGTTACAAATATACTTTTAACTATTGATAAAACCGTTGGATCATGTATGAAATGGCACTTGTTTCGCTGGGCGGTATGGGCAAATGACATACATATAATACATATATGTACACGCGAAATAATTGCAGAACTGTTGAGGGTTACAACGAGAACTTGGTACCTTTGGTTCATGTACTGTCGGATACCTTTGTATATTAAACATTACTTAATGTAATTTAATGAAATCCTGAAAATGTATTATATTAGTTATCAATGTTTATGTACTTGTTTTCAAGTATCTTATATAATAATCCCTAAAATGTTTTGACAATATTTAAAATATATATATTAAACTTAATATGTTATTAAATATACATTACCCAGCGAGCTGGACTAAATGTCAAGGGTCCACATGTTGGGTTCATTCTATATTATGGCATCCCAGTAATGTTTCTATATTTGTATAACAAATAACGTAACTTAATAAAGTAATCACATTGGACACACATTGTTTGTTTTAAAAGCTGATAGGTTCCATTTAATACGTCATTAGTCCTGGACTAGTTTACTTTGAAGTCCAAAACCGGCTGTCTAAATGGGAATGTATCGACCAGGGGACATGTTCAGCACATAGGCTAATTAAAAAAAAAAATACTCAGTCCAACTTGTTTTCAAGTTTATACTATTTTCTAGAGGAATTTTATTTACAGTTGAGTGATTCTCATTAATAACACAGTCCCACGTCATTGCACTGGTTTGTTGATGTAGTATTTTTCCAAATGAAATGATTTGTTAGGAACTCCGCTCTCAAATCAATATCTTTTCTTCGCAGATATGGGTTCTATAAAGCAGTTTTGGAGATCTTCATCGCATGTCCTGTCACCCAGTCTCGAGAAAAATGGTGATGGAGAAAATGAAATCCAATGT
Source organism: Dreissena rostriformis (assembly GCA_007657795.1). NCBI lineage: Eukaryota > Metazoa > Mollusca > Bivalvia > Myida > Dreissenidae > Dreissena > Dreissena rostriformis. The sequence continues at coordinate 22,644 of VMBQ01006812.1, forward strand.
TCTTGAACGGATTTTCCAAAAACCATTAAGAGCACAAATCAAATCAATTACTGGTTAATTTACATATAATTATATTTCATTGTTGTGCACATGTAATCGTGATTTGATCACAATTGAAATCATCACAAAATGTTTGGGGATGCAAATGGTCATGGAATTTCAAAGTTATTGAAGTATATCACAAAGTTTGTATTTTTTTGTGTAGATAATAATGGACTGTGATTTCCGCATTGTTCAATACCATTTGTTTGCTTTTACGTAGTGTGTTCATTTATTTTATTGAGTCAATTGTAATGATTTTTCTTAAACAGATTCCGATTATGTAAATTGCTCAAACAAGATATGTATATAATTATATGTTTCACATGAATTGTGTTATATTTACTTTTAAAATATTTACAGCGGTTATTTATATATAAAGATTATGCACTTGTCTCTTTTTGTTATTTAAATAACTATACATCGTTTCCGAAGTTGTATTGTTTGTTTTAAATAACTCATATTTCAAGGTCAGATCATAACATAGTCTAAGAAAATTATGAACGTGAATAATGTTTTAATTAAACACCAAATAATATCATACATTGCTGACAAACATGCATGATATTCTATAATAATTACAAATGGTGTGAATCCAGTATTCAATTTTCGACAGATATTTGGGAAGTTTATAAGGTATTTCTTATACATTAATATCATTTTATAATGTTCATTTTGTCGAGAGATTAATATTAATATATATTTAAAGTATTCAGAATACACCTTAGTAGATATTGTCAGTGATGTATTCTCAATCCACAAATTATATGATAGAACATTGACAAGCCGTATGTAGACTTATACACTTGTATAGTATGTGTTAACAGTTTAATAGATTTTTTTCCATACTTCACTTTTTAATAAATATATAGTCACGTGAACACTTTTTTGCACATTTATTCGTTCATAGACAATTTCATTCTTTATCTTTGTCCAGGGTCCGTATTTATCAACCGATTTTCAGATTTAAGTCTAAAAGTAAAAAAAATATTCTTAAAGCCGGCCGAGTTGATATTTCTCACAACAATTTTGTTTATTCAACTGACCAGAATTGATCAGTATTCGTCAGATACATTCTAAAGCATAACTCTTCCATACTGATTCTCGCAAACAAATTGTGCCAAAAAATGCCAAAAGCATCAAAAATACGAAAATTATGTACATAACGGAATCCTCAAGGCTATTATTTACCTGTGACGTATGCACGCTTTGGGTCACGTGAGCGCCAATTTCACGTGATTTCCACTTCCGCGCTTTTCAAAACAAATACAAACTACTAATTAAAACGGTTTCTCCATGGCAAATGGCGTTGTAAACAATGATGCAATGGTCACGTGGTTTTACATGTGACCCGCGCGTGTTTAAATTGAGATCATTTCTGTCGATGAACAGAAATTGAAAAGCCCTTTGTACTGAAGTTGGGCATTTCTTGACCGATTTTGACCAATTTTTTGTGCACGTCTGACATAAATACCATCACATTATGACTCATAATCACTTTTTTGCGACACATAACAAAAATAGGAAAATATACCAACATCAACTCGGCCGGCTTTTAACCTGTAATGAGCTAAATCTACGTTTAAGTCAAGTCAACCATGTCAATGAAAAACAATAATTATAAAATGCTTTGCTAAGAACAATATAATAATAATACAAGCACCATATGTAGCTTGTACATATGCAAACTCTGATGTATTTTTCAGCGAGTCTAAGACAAGTTCTTATTCTTAAGTCCTGGAATGGGCTGGTAGATACGGGCCATGGTTAACGCACTTTTATTCAGATGCAATATGCAATGCACTTGTTACATATGTCGATCGTTGATTTTGGAAATTCAATGAGATAAAATAAAAATTATACTCTTGAAAAGATGTGTTTCGATACTTTATTTTTGGACTTTGGACTGTGAGAAAATCATATTCGTATTCCCTTCTATCGGATTATAACATTTATGCTGTTGTTATAACGTAGATACTGTTTCTTTCACAAAAACGAACCATTTTCCACCCGACTTAGTTTTTGCTGTATACATTTGGAACACATACGTCCCTCAGTTCTTGGAGAACTTGAATTAAATGTGTGGGTTGCTGTACAGAATTGATTTCCTAGATATCAGATTAATAAACAATCGTTTTTATTTTGGGTGAGACACTAACCAACTTTGCAAAACAGTTTTCCGGATTAAACCATGAATTGTTAAAGAATGTTCTGTGTCCATGTAACACATATAGTGTTTACATTGTTATTTTACGATGTCTGATTAGAACGAATGGTCTTCTGGCACGAATGGTCTTCTGGCAAGAACGGTCTTACGGTTAAAGGGGAAATTTATTCGCGATAAGTTCCATACGTACTTTATTATTCTAATGTCAAACTGTCCGGATATATTATCACACGACCAGAAAGAAGTCATACGACTTACACATTTTTGTTATCCGCCTATATCTAATCAAACGAACAATGTTATTCCATAATTAAATACATATATGTATCGCTTAATTAACTATTTATGAAATGTCATAAATGTTCGCAGGTAGTTTATTCGCTGTAAAAGAGTTCATAATTTTATTCTGCACTATACACTCAAAGGCCTTTTTTATGATTCTAATTTATCGAACACGATTAAAGATATCAACTTGAAATCACATTGTTATTTAAAAGAAACTTGGGTAGATTTGATTTAAACAAAATGTAACTTATCATCAGATTATGCAAATCACTCATGTCATGATAATGGATGAACATGTATACGTACTATCGGTCTTACTGTTTCAAAAGTTCATTCAAGCATTGGCATTTCATTCAATTATTCCTTATAATAATGCTTAACAGTTTCGTTGGAACAAAAATGACTCAGGATTTCCAACACTCGACTCGTTGTCAACGATCAGTACTCTTGCAATGCTGTTGTCAACACAACTTAAGGAATTTGATCAGATACGAGTTTATGATGAATATCGTGATCAAACCACTTGTAAAACCCACTTATGTAACAGAATGACGTCCCTTTTTTCAAATCAAATACGATTAGCGGAAAGAAATAACATTTGCTGATGGATACAGAGAATGCAAGAATAGGTAATCAATAAAGAAATTACTCATTGAGGAACAGTTTACAATGCATGATAACGGAGTTGTAATATAGCTAGTGACATGTAGCGAGAAAATCGAAGTTAATTGAATATTAAAGTTAATATTCGTTGTTGAAAAGTCAAACCATACACAATAGGTGTACATTTAACAATCTGGAACCCCTGGGGTAAGCTCGGGGGGGGGGGTNACGTATATCTCAGTAAACGTTTCGCGTTTGTGAAGTACTTAAGTTCGAAAGAGTGGACATGTCGCCTATATGGGTCGCGAAACACATCTTTTACATTGGTGATTTAACGGGTTTTGTTCGATGTATGTTATGAACTAAGGCGTCATTTATGGTTATAAAACACATTTTAATTTGTAAATGGCATCTATTCGTATATTCGTCCAATCAAAAATGATACATTTGAATTTATTATGACCATTACACATTTCTAACTTTGGCCGGCTGAAAGGCTGGATGCTGAAAGATTTGAAATACGCTTTCATATATCATTAATTTAACGCAACACAACTGTCTAATGTTTATCATCTTCACGCTTTAGTATAGAAGACCGGTCTTTAAAGATATCTTTAAAGAACTATCGTACAGTTTATCACATAGAAACGAACATCGTGCTCCGGGAGGCAACATTTGTGATGTTATTGATAGGGATAGATACATTCATCACACCTTGGCCAGTACAATGTGAGAAATAGGGCATAGTAACTTATTCATGTGTTGTCCCATGAGTATATACGTTACCTCGTACACTCCGAATTACCCGTTTGTATTATGCAGCGTAATGTCCCAGTGGGAGCCGGATAATATTCTGAGCTACAATTTTATGATGATTGGTATCGTGATCGGTATCGATTGCGCTTTTTGAAATATGTTCACATATAAACACACATTACTTTTATTTCCAAAGAAAAGTTTGTCGGTATATTTATATACTTTTGCAGTATATTTATTCGGACATGGTTGAAATAAGCAATTGCTCAAACCTTTACAAGAAAATATCTTCTTAATAAAATATTAACAAATAAAACGTGTTCGAATGCTAAATGGCCACCACAAGAGACTAAACAAACTAGTGTTAGATTGTTGTTGCGGTTTATGCGTTACAAATCAAATTACTGAATACAGAAATGCAATAAACACGCGTTTGAGTAAGACGCTGGCTATGTCATTCAATCCATTTTGTTAAAAAAGGGGCTTTATCATATAGGGTTAACATGCTATTGAATGTTTAATTCTTTTACAATATGACTTTAACGAGAATCGTTTATATTATGGACACAGCAAACTGTTTAATGTCTATCCGTCTCCGATGTATGCAGACAAAACATGATTTCATCATATATACGTACAAGAAAGCCATTGATGCGAATCATCAAAGTGGCGCCATTTAACAGCTTATATTGCTACACAAGTTAAACAATATAAGGCGTGATCATTGACTCTAAACGAAACACTTGTTGCACTTCTCATTTTACCTGTTTTACTTTAAAATAATGAATTTTATACAAAGCTGACATGAAGGAAATGTTATAGAGGAAATTAATGTTCATCAGCGCAAACACAGACAGTTTAATAAGGGATTCACACCCCCTAAAATGCAACAATGCGTGTTTGGTGTTTTTTTGTCATTATGGCTTTGTTGTAAACATCAAAACTGTCCCTACATTCTTTTAAGGGCAACACAGAAAGCTCAGTAATATGTGTTCACCAACAGGAATATATTACGGATAATGAAAAGAAACTTCTGCTTCTAATTCAATAAGCGTCATATATTGAATATTCATGCAAAGTAATTTGAAAGCGTTTTTGAGAGTTCACACAACAGTTGATTTTTACAACCTGACCTTGAAAGAAGGACGTAAGAGACAACTTAAACAAAATGAATTGAATCAAATCCATGTGTTGTGTACATAGTTTTGGAATTTTAAAAGAAAACAATATCGTACGTAGCTAAAAGTTTTATTAAAAAGGTAATAGGTAACACATATTCATTTATCCCTCATTTTCTGCAAGGTAATGTCATGTCATCATCATCATCATCGTCATCATCACCATCATCATCATCAATCCCTTGACCGTTTTAGCCGTTGGGGGAAATGAGGGGCGACGATACAGAAATCCTCCACCAGTCAGGTATGTTGTGTGCTGCTGAGAGTAATTCATCCCTGGGAAGGGATGTCCACTCTTTGACATTGTCCATCCAGTTTGTTCTCTGACGGCATCGACGTCTACCTCCCGCTAGCGTGCCCTGGAGAACAGTCTTGCACAGAGATTCGTGCCTGGTGAAGTGTCCAAACAAAGTCAGCTTTCGTCGTTTGACGGTCGCCAGTAGGGGCTGTTGTTGACCAACAAGTGTTTCATTCATGTACCGGAGGTACTCGTTGGTCTTGTGCTCCGTGTAGGAGATGCGGAGCAGATTTCGGAGACAGTTATGTTCAAATGCCAGTATCCTGCGCTCTGTGTCCACGTGAAGCATCCAGGTCTCGCATCCGTATAGTAGGATGGAGACTACGAGAGCCTGAACTTGGTGGGGAAGCTGATGGAACTGCTTGTCCACAAACTCTTCAGTCTGGCCATCGCTGCGGTCGCCATGGCAGTTATTATTCGGACCTCAGCGGTACTGGTACCATCATTGGACATGGTTGCGTGAATGTCATGTGAAGTCCGGTTAAACATTTGACCGGTTTCACCTGCCACCAATAAATGTGATTCCAGATCTAACTGCGTCGACTGGGGCTGACCCAATCGGTAGAAACCAGGTTTAATAAGTTTGTTTAAGAAAACAAAATAATAAAAAAGGAAACACTATAACGTGAACACCACAAACAGGTATTATTTTATATAAGTTAAACAAAATTTCTACCGAAATTAAAAAAAAACAACATAATAATAATAATATTTTCTCCCACCAGAATTCTAATTCCATATCGACCAATGCACGTCAGTGCGGCGCCCAATAACGTTTGAACAAGAATTTCGCTTCAATTTGACATGCTTCTTTTCATGTCAATTTACATCGTATAAATTGTATAAAGAAATAGTCAAGTGTGTACCATTATAGGCAATTACAAGTACATTTGTTTCTTTGTGACTACGAGGTCAGATTAACCCTAACCGTTTATCTCAGCGTATTCGTATGGGTCATAAACGACATGAAGCTCATTGTTCAATATCACAGGGTTCCAACTATGTCACTTCATAAATTGGTTATGCTTAGATGCGGTGAATATTTCCCGACGAGTTTGTGAATGTTTCAATTAAACTGACAACGTGTGTATAAAACCCTGTTTTCCTATATAAGATAACGTCTGCATTCTTTCTATCAATGTAAGATATGCTTTCATCGCATATGTTTCAAAAACATTTAAATATGTTATTTATATCATTTCAAACGAAAATAATAAATACTTTAAGAAAATCAAACCATATTTCATTTTGAATTTCATTTGTTTCATTGAAATTAAAGTAACATATGTTTAAAGTGAAAATTGTATTACGTACTCGTGTTGCTAAAGTACGGATACTTTGTTTGATCACTAGTCATAGATGTGCACAATCCATACCTATGCGTATTATTTAATATAATGTATGCAAATATTGCAAGAATTCATGTAGTCACGTATTCCAAATGTTCTTATTTGTTTGGTTCGGTTCCCTTGACAACACCGTTTGTTTGTATTACACCAAGATTTCATTTCAATAGCGAAAAAATGTTTTGTACACGCTAGACTTAAAAAATAATCGATTTGTGTTTAATTCATCATTGTCATTGAAATAGAAGCCTCCAAAATAAGTTACATTAAAAACGTAAAGAGGGCGTTTCACTAATATACCTATTTTTTACTGACATTCTAAGTACCTAAAATTTACGCAACGCGTGAAAGGTGCGAACGCTGTTTCAAGCATGTTTATGCTGTGTGTAAGCATGAGAACTAAACAATTAAAACTACTAACGAATCTGTTTTGTGGGTGCAAAATACACTCAACGAGACAGACGCATGCACAAAGAAAACACTTCTAAATAATAGAAATCTCTTTGGGATAAATTGCATCATTAATTCGTCATAAAACCACTGCCGCAGAAAACGGTAAGATGAACTTATGGTAGTCCGATTTGGTTAACAATGTTCCTCGTTTTTCTTTAACTTCAGTTAGGAACTCGAAGACCGGTAGTCTCTAGATTTTCTCAATATTCGCAAGACTTAGATTCTTCAATAGAACTTCAATATCCCTAGAACAAACCAGTAAAATACCCGAAAATCAACAACATGACACACAAAGAGTAGAACATAAGCGATCGAACTAGAAGCGAACTAGAAAACGACAGTGTAACACGCAAACAATGGACCAATCTAAGTGGGTTTCATGTGTAGGCAAAAATACAAGTACATTAAAATTTGAAGTACTTTCTTTCTGGACTAGTTCAGCTTTAAGTTTAAACCTATTTATTTAAGCTCGATTGCATCGAAAGCCGTCGGCTTATATAAACGCTCTCGAGTCCGTTTCCTGGGACTATAACCAGTATTTGGTGTCTTTGCGGGAGATCTAAAGAGCGCTCCCACTGTGGGGTTCGAACCCATGACCTCCCGATCGCTAGGCGGACACCATATCCACTACGCCACCGCGATCTTTAGTTCAGCTTTTCTAAGATTATGAAACGATAACCTAAAATATCCAATAGATTTGGTATCATATTCATATTTCAGAGAATGCAAACTTAAAACCATGGTTTCATGTTCACCAATAACTTTTGCATACATTTGCTTGGGCGTTAAAAATGTGGTTATCATATTTCCGACTTTAAATCTGGATATAACCATGATTAAGAACAAAAGTACTCATTAAAAGAAGTATGCATAAATTCACATAATGAAACAAATTGTTTGTTAGCCTACATAAGCGGGATATTCTTATTTACAAGGGCCCATGTCAAACAACGCACAATGGCATACTAAGCTCGCGATATTACCGTGCATATAAATTTGTTCATTGATAGATTCTTCATTCTAGCACGTTTCTTTCAGCTACTTAAGTAATACATGCTATTTTAAATTATAATATTTTGGATATCTATAAAGAAATATGGTGTCATGTATGGAGTTTGTATTGCACATGAAACATCAAGTACATTTTATTATTAGTATGTACATATGTCTGATGTTTAATAATTTACATTTATTTCGGATATTATGCTCTAGGCGTTAGTTTTCTCACTAACAATTTAGTTTTATCATTAGTTTTCTTACGTCATCATAACGTAAAAATCATTGGCCCTAGTTATATCATGACTGAGGACTGAACAAATCGTAGTCCGAGAAGTTATGTAAAATTAATCTTCTATTGGTACAGGCCACAAAAGGCGTCCTTTATTGGCCTTTTTTTATAAGACACTTCTCGTTTCTATTTTATTTTAAAATATTTTGATTGTCTTTTTCATCCAAATAATGTGATTGGTGCATGAATCAATAATGGAAGTAAATATGATGATTATCTAAATATTTGGAAATTCAGTTAACTTATTTGTGTGGTTTTTATTTACATTTTAATTTATTTTATGTTTCTCATTCACGCATGACACAATTTTAGATAAACATAATTATGTTATTATGATAACAGTACTGAAATGTATGTAACAAATTGCATTCAACTCAAAATTACCAAATGTATCTGAGGTTAATACCAGAGCTCAGGTGCTTTTGCATCTTGTTAACATGTTCAATGTTCCACATGTAAATGGTCCGTCCTGGTACAAAACCTGCAACTAAGCACTTTACATTTAAATGTAGGTTTATGAATGATTTTATGATACATAAAGTAACTTCTTGTCATATGGATTTATAATATAACCATGTTCATATTGAATATATAATCCCTTTGTGTACAGGACTCGTGCTATTTTCCAGAATTCCCATGTGTTTCTCTTGAATAATAACAGAGCTCTGGCGTTGCTTTACCGTTCAAGATGAAATTTACGGATCCGCTGTGATAATTCCGTTGCTAATAACCACCTTAGATCCAACGAAATACTTTCTTTGGACTGCAGTATCGGTCTCGGAGGATTGGCTATGAATATTTAATATCCCATTTCCCGTCACATTAGTACACATGATGTGTTTAATCTGTCTTCGAGTATTGGCTACGAACCGTAAGGGATTATTGATCCTTGTGCGGGAATCGTGAATAAACACGCCATACTAGTCTTTCCATTCACTAAGTCAAAAAAGAGCCAAACATAAAATCACGTTCAAGCATTTATATGTATTTAGATATTAACTTATTTGGTATACAGAAGAAACAGATGAGCAGGATAATTGCAAACCACAAAAATTATACTACGGTAGTTTTAATCAAACGAAACAAGAATGATCCACGTTTCATTAACCATCTATCATATATTTCAAAAAGACTACAGCACATAACGTGACACTACTTCAATGGCGTGTCAAACGTTGCAAAATTCAATGTTTTGCATGTGTATGTAGTATAATTGTATATATATGTTTAAATATACCGCGCATTATATTATTTTAAAAGGATATTTATATTGTATAATTATGTACCTGTGTATATACTATAAAAAAATATGTGTATGTAAAAAGAGAATACATGTATGTAAAACATATGTGGTATACAATTTCGTATGTATGTTTTATATTTCTATTTATTTGTGATAAAACGAGGTCGTATATGTATTTAATAATTGCATCATGGGAAAATGCTATAACACTATGGTGATATCACCGTGCTATTCAGTCAGTAAGACTGTTGTTTCTCTTAACGAAGGATTTCATTTGATGGACGACAGATAACGGTGTTCCGAAAGGGCCACTGATTGTTTCGAATTTTCGGCATCTAGATTACAAGATTACGATACGAAGGAGCGAAATAATGACACGATGTTGCGAGATAACGATGCAAGATCACGAAATTGATATACTGATCTTGCAATTAAATCTCTTGTGCGTGTGCTGTTCATCTTGATTAAGTTGCATCAAACGTCTTAAACAAGAAACATGACAGGAGGTACCACGTCTACCATCCACACACACCTCAACCGCAGGCGTATTAGGCTGTGCCATATCGCAATTCTGGGGAAATGCCAGGGTCATTACTTCGACCGTATATGCCCATATTGCCCCGAATACCGCGATAACTTTGTCTTATAGCGGTAAGAATCGATAAGGATCTACTTTGGTGTCAATTGAGATAATTGGTTCCACCTGTCCCAGCGATTTGGGGTAAGCTGGAAGCTCATCCACGCCCCTCCTCCTCAACTGTGTCTTTAGTCATTGGTCTTGGAATAATATTTCAAAAGTAAGACATATACAATGTATAAAGTTTGTGGTGAGTTGGGAATGAGGCACATGTCCACTGTGCCCCTTCCTCTGTAAAGCCGTGCCATTATTATCACAATCACGCATATCATATTCTCGCACTCGCAGATCGTGTTTTTGCAACCTCTAAACTCTATACAATATTACAAAAAAATACGAGGCGAGATCGCAACCTCGATGCGAGATTGTGAACTTTATATCGCGAACTCGTATCGTGTTTTCGCGATTTCGCTTGATCGTAGTTCGAGATTGCGAGATCGCAAGATTTTGTGTTACTCTCGCCTTCTTGTTGCATCAGACCATTTCATGTTGCTTGATGTTGTTTTTTTGTTTTGTTGTTGGATCGTTGCTTAATACCCCCAGGAATGGTCTCACCTCTGCTCATTCTCGTTTAATACGTTATAATGTATTTGTTAAAACGTGAAATGCTTACGACATTTTTTTTTTCAGTTTATAAATTGATATGGTATTGTTTGGATGTATAATTAATTTATTTTTAAGCATTAAATGACTCAGCAAAACTAGCACACACTCCTGTGGTTTCATGATGGAATGTTTCAAAAGACAATGCGTTATATCTGACGTGTTAACACCCGATAATTTAATTATACGATTGTTTTGCATGCTCTAAATTAACTATTTTACACTTATTATAGTTCCAAATTTGCACGCATCAAGGCTTTCTGGTATGTTTTTTTTATCATTTTCTACTCATTAATAATTATAAGCACCCGGTTTGTGTCCATACCAAAGTCGGTCACAATAATAGTTGAAAGAAACAACAACGAATTACTCTACAACTTACGACTATATTGCAGATTCTGAGACAGTTTGTTACAATTATGTGAAGTAAGAGCATATGAAGAGTGTGTTATCCGGTAATTGACAACCGGGCACACCGGTCTAAAATTACTTGTGTGCAGTAACAGTCTGCAAAACTAACATTTTCGTCTTCATAGCCAATGTGGCTATTTCATAGCCAGAGGCAATTTTTCATAGCCAATTTTTTTCCACTGATATTATCATGAAAGGACGTCAAGAGTCTTTATACTAGTATTGCAATTAAGGGTTTGAGTTGTAAACAAATCAGTAGTGTTAAGGCTTTTATTCCATTCTTGATGAGTGGCTTATTTAGAAGAGTTCTGAGAATTCTACACAGAATTATGTTATTTTAATTGTTTTCAAAGTTTTTATCTGAGTCAGCATAATAATTGTCATCATCATGATCCACGGCCATATCAATTGGCACATCAACTGCTTTTTAGCTCACCTGAGCACAACGTGCTCATGGTGAGCTATTGTGATCGCCTTTTGTCCGTCGTGCGTCGTCCGTCGTGCGTCTTGCGTTAACCTTGTTAACACTCTAAAGGTCACATTTATTGTCCAATCTCGATGAAACTTGGTTAGAACATGTGTCTTAATAATATCTTGGACGAGTTTGAAAATGGTTCCGGTTGGTTGAAAAACATGGCTGCCAGGGGGCGTGGCAGTTTTCCNGGAGTGGTGAAAGGTCAAGGTCATCCTTCAAGGTCAAAGGTAATAAACAATAAAAAAAAAACATTGTTTTTGTTTTGGTTTTTCATGTGTTTCTCATCGACCTGCACATTTGGAGTGGTGAACAGGTCAAGGTCAATGATGACCTTAAAGGTCAAAGGTAAAAAATAATAATCCAAGCACCCACAGCTGAGCGTTGGCACCCGCTATGCAGTGCTCTTGTTCACAGAGTTTTGGCTCTTTGAAATTTTCTATAAACTGTACATATAGTGCAATTCCTGTCCGGGCTATTTCTCCCCAACTACTGACTGGAATTCAATGAAGCTTTATGGGAAGCTTAACTACCTTGAGGAGATGTGCATGTTATTAGTGGGTTGTGGTTAGATGATTTATTTAGAGAGTTATGGCCCTTTTAAATTTTTAAGTTGCTAAACCACCCATCGTTTTATTTTGTCCAAACTTATGCCCCTCAAGACGTTTCCTTTTATCTGAATATATAGTGCAGTATTGTGCCAAAAAAAAACTTTGGGGAGCATCACCCGTCTCCGACGGTTTCTTGTTTTTATATAATAGACACTACAATACATATCGTGAATTACATTATATAATTACAATATAATTCTGTATAATGTATTTACATGTATAAGGATAAAACAGCAACATTTATAATGGCTAGAAGTTATATTCTAGGGCTTCATGAGCTCAAAATATACATTGTGTGACATTGTATAAGTGTATTTAGACAATAATGAGACATAATTAATATTAAAAAGGATGGCTACACAGGTTTGAAACTGAATTTCATTTTCAAGTACATAATTAGGCATAAGATCAAAACTTAACGCATACTAACAATCAATTAATGCACTATAGTAGACATATTCCATAATTCTGGTGGTCTGGTGGCATTTGTATTTATAAACAAGTATGTAGTTGTATTTAATCTTTTTTAGCGTTTAATTTTACTGAATGTGGAGCAGACACATTTGCTTGTACTTTTAAGTAAAGGTTAGGATTCAGATGATAAGAATGAGCTAAGGGTAGCATTACAGAGGTCATTACCTAAGAATGGTTCTCTCAGTATTCAAGAAATCACAGTTAAGCAGGTAGTGGTGTCTGGTGCCAATTTGACCAGAGTTACATAGCCTACAAAGTCTTTCTTCGAATGGGCTTCCGTCATATCAGCCTGTTTGAACTGGGAATCAGTGGTTAGCAGTCCTGAATTGGAATAGGTAAATGTATTCCTTTTTGGTTGTTTAATAAAGTAGTTTTCAAGGGATTGTGATTGTTTGAAGCTGGTGTAGTATCATATCATGTTATGAGTATTCAATGGTCTAAGGGAAGTAATTCTGTTATACATATTACAAGGATTATTGTTAGAGTGGCATCCCCTGAGATGCACATGTTTAGAGGGCGCTGATTAGATTGTGGAACTTTCAATGGTGTCTCGTGTTGTTTTTGTCTATGGTTATTTGATTCCAAGTAATCGGCCTCGAGCCGGGTTTGACACTACAGCTGGTATATATTTGTCCTTTGTGTGTTTGCTGTAATTGATGGTGCCATTGGGTTTGGAATTGAATAAGTAACTTTGATTAAACTAAGTGGTCGATATTATTTTGGTTTAATTGAAACTGATTATCCCATAGGGTACGTAGGTAAACTGATGTGAGTATTTCTTTTATTTTGTTTGACCATTTAAAGTTTGAGTTTTGCAGGTTCATCATATACTTATAAATCTGATAACATTCTTTCTGTTCTTTGTCTTCAAGGATTCTACACCAGAAGAAAATCATACGGCTTTTGATATTGATTGCAATAGGGTGCCTGCCAAGTTCACCATATAGAAAAGCTATAGGAGTAGATTTTCGGGCTTTAGTAATTTGTCTGAGGAAGTTGTTGTGGACTCTGTCCAAATATCAATATTTTCAAAACCAAATATTTCTGAACCATATGTTAAAATTGTTAGCACTGTGTGGTCGAAGAGTTTAAGAATTAAGTCGATAGGAAGTTCTGCATTGTTTTCTCTGGTATATAATAGGTGCATTGCTGTTGTTGCTTGTTCAGCTAGATATTTTCTTGCATTTAGGAAAGAGCCATTGCTGGAAAGTTATCCCTAAGTAGTGGTAACAGTCAGTTATGTCTACGGGCTGGTTGCCTAGTGTGAAGTGAAAGTTTTGAAGTTTTCTAGCACCAAAAATAATAATTTTTGTTTTGCTGACGTTTATTTTAAATGCTAGTTCTTGTAGTAATCATAAAATATGTTTAAACTATTTTGGAAGTCAGTTTCTGAGTCAGAAAGAATATCAGTGTCATCAGCATAGAGTAATACGAGTAGTTTTAGCCACAAAGTTAGGTCTGCAGGATTTGTGAGTTCTATGCCCGTTAAGCCTTGAAGGTGCATATATGCTTGCAGATCATTTAGGAAGAGGGAGAATATGAGGGGAAAAGTTTTCAACTTGTCTTACGCCAATTTCTGATATGAATGGTTTTGATATGTTCCCGTTAAGTGAGATACTAGATTTGATGTTGCTATACATGGTTTGAACTAAAGTCAGAAATTTATCAGTTATATTTTGTTTGATAAGTTTGTGCCAGAGGCCGATATGCCTGACTTTGTCAAAGGCTTGGTAGAAGTCTATAAATGTGCTGTATTATTTTTATGTCCACCAGTATATACTGGGGGACATATTGTTTTTGCCCTGTCTGTTGGTCTGTTGGTTGGTTGGTTTGTTTGTTTGTTTGTTTGTTTGCGCCAACTTTAACATTGGCCATAACTTTTGCAATATTGAAGATAGCAACTTGATATTTGGCATGCATGTATATCTCATGGAGCTGCACATTTTGAGTGGTGAAAGGTCAAGGTCAAGGTCATCCTTCAAGGTCAAAGGTCAAATTTATGGGTCAAAATCGCTCAAAAGTGGACATAGTGTTTCACAAACACATCTTGTTTTAATTTTTTTTCTCCATTAATTCAATTAGTGAAGTGTAGTGTAAATATGTGATCAGAGCAGGAATAGTCTTTCCTAAGGCCAGCTTGATTTTCATTTAAGATATTGTTTTCATTTAAGAACTTAGTTTATCTGTTGTTAAGTTTTGAAGTAAAAAAATTGCCAAGACAGCTGAGGATAGTAATGGGTCTGTAGTTACTAGGATCTTTAGGGTCACCTTAATTTTTATACGCNGGTGTCTGGTGCCAATTTGACCAGAGTTACATAGCCTACAAAGTCTTTCTTCGAATGGGCTTCCGTCATATCAGCCTGTTTGAACTGGGAATCAGTGGTTAGCAGTCCTGAATTGGAATAGGTAAATGTATTCCTTTTTGGTTGTTTAATAAAGTAGTTTTCAAGGGATTGTGATTGTTTGAAGCTGGTGTAGTATCATATCATGTTATGAGTATTCAATGGTCTAAGGGAAGTAATTCTGTTATACATATTACAAGGATTATTGTTAGAGTGGCATCCCCTGAGATGCACATGTTTAGAGGGCGCTGATTAGATTGTGGAACTTTCAATGGTGTCTCGTGTTGTTTTTGTCTATGGTTATTTGATTCCAAGTAATCGGCCTCGAGCCGGGTTTGACACTACAGCTGGTATATATTTGTCCTTTGTGTGTTTGCTGTAATTGATGGTGCCATTGGGTTTGGAATTGAATAAGTAACTTTGATTAAACTAAGTGGTCGATATTATTTTGGTTTAATTGAAACTGATTATCCCATAGGGTACGTAGGTAAACTGATGTGAGTATTTCTTTTATTTTGTTTGACCATTTAAAGTTTGAGTTTTGCAGGTTCATCATATACTTATAAATCTGATAACATTCTTTCTGTTCTTTGTCTTCAAGGATTCTACACCAGAAGAAAATCATACGGCTTTTGATATTGATTGCAATAGGGTGCCTGCCAAGTTCACCATATAGAAAAGCTATAGGAGTAGATTTTCGGGCTTTAGTAATTTGTCTGAGGAAGTTGTTGTGGACTCTGTCCAAATATCAATATTTTCAAAACCAAATATTTCTGAACCATATGTTAAAATTGTTAGCACTGTGTGGTCGAAGAGTTTAAGAATTAAGTCGATAGGAAGTTCTGCATTGTTTTCTCTGGTATATAATAGGTGCATTGCTGTTGTTGCTTGTTCAGCTAGATATTTTCTTGCATTTAGGAAAGAGCCATTGCTGAAAAGTTATCCCTAAGTAGTGGTAACAGTCAGTTATGTCTACGGGCTGGTTGCCTAGTGTGAAGTGAAAGTTTTGAAGTTTTCTAGCACCAAAAATAATAATTTTTGTTTTGCTGACGTTTATTTTTAAATGCTAGTTCTTGTAGTAATCATAAAATATGTTTAAACTATTTTGGAAGTCAGTTTCTGAGTCAGAAAGAATATCAGTGTCATCAGCATAGAGTAATACGAGTAGTTTCAGCCACAAAGTTAGGTCTGCAGGATTTGTGAGTTCTATGCCCGTTTAGCCTTGAAGGTGCATATATGCTTGCAGATCATTTAGGAAGAGGGAGAATATGAGGGGAAAAGTTTTCAACTTGTCTTACGCCAATTTCTGATATGAATGGTTTTGATATGTTCCCGTTAAGTGAGATACTAGATTTGATGTTGCTATACATGGTTTGAACTAAAGTCAGAAATTTATCAGTTATATTTTGTTTGATAAGTTTGTGCCAGAGGCCGATATGCCTGACTTTGTCAAAGGCTTGGTAGAAGTCTATAAATGTGCTGTATTATTTTTATGTCCACCAGTATATACTGGGGGACATATTGTTTTTGCCCTGTCTGTTGGTCTGTTGGTTGGTTGGTTTGTTTGTTTGTTTGTTTGTTTGCGCCAACTTTAACATTGGCCATAACTTTTGCAATATTGAAGATAGCAACTTGATATTTGGCATGCATGTATATCTCATGGAGCTGCACATTTTGAGTGGTGAAAGGTCAAGGTCAAAGTCATCCTTCAAGGTCAAAGGTCAAATTTATGGGTCAAAATCGCTCAAAAGTGGACATAGTGTTTCACAAACACATCTTGTTTTAATTTTTTTTCTCCATTAATTCAATTAGTGAAGTGTAGTGTAAATATGTGATCAGAGCAGGAATAGTCTTTCCTAAGGCCAGCTTGATTTTCATTTAAGATATTGTTTTCATTTAAGAACTTAGTTTATCTGTTGTTAAGTTTTGAAGTAAAAAAATTGCCAAGACAGCTGAGGATAGTAATGGGTCTGTAGTTACTAGGATCTTTAGGGTCACCTTAATTTTTAAATATGGGAATTATGATTCCTTTTGAGCCAACTTTGTGGGATGAACCTGGTTTCTAGTATGTAGATAAAAAGTTTGCAATAAACAGGCATAAATAGATGTTTCGTGGACTTGATGTATTCGTTTAGAATGTTGTCTAATGGACTAAGAGTTTTTGAATTGTTAAGGTTTGTAATACATTTTTCTATTTCTTTGGTAGTTGTGGAATTTAGTGTGGTGCTTGTGTTATAATGTGATTGGTAGTTTTTGTCATTTAAACGGTTGTCTTTGATAGTGTTTGTATTTAGTTCTTTGAAATGCTCCTGGAATTCTTCTAGAGTTGGTGCAGTTGGGATTTTTAGCTCACCTGATTGCTCAGGTGAGCTTTTAGGATCGGTCTTTGTCCTTCGTCCGTCCATTCACATTTGGTTTGTAAACACTCTAGAGGCCACATTTCTTGTACGATCTTCATGAAACTTGGTCAGAAGATTCGTCCCAATGATACCTCGATAGAGTTTGAAACTGGGTCATGCTGGTTCAAAAACTAGGTCACTAGGAGTAGTGAAAAACTAGGAGTTTCGCGGCCATTTTGTTGGCGGTTTAGGCCTGTTCCGGCCTTCTGATTGGTTGAAATTGGGTGAGATCGGCCTTCTGATTGGTTGATAGGTTTGGCGGCCATCTTGACGGTTTAAAACCGTCGGTTTTTGGTGGTTAAATATATGATGAGTAAGAATGTTGGCGGTTTGGCGGCCATCTTGATGGTTTCACTTCCATCGGTAAAATATATGATGAGCGAGCATTTTAGTGGTTCGATGTATCCACCATCTTGACGGTTTCACTTCCATCAGTATGATATATGATGAGCGAGCATTTTAGTGGCTAGATTTTAGCGGTTCGATGTATCGGCCATCTTGACGGTTTCACTTCCCTCGGTATGATATATGATGAGCGAGCATTTGATGGATCCACCATAGTGATGCGTTATAATAAGATCGTTTAGGTAGAAGTATGTATGAACATGTTTAATAGTGTCGTTGGATTAGGTGGTTTATCTTTTCATCCATCATTTTTTTAATGAAAATCAATTTTCGGGCCAGTCCGCTAGTATAAATTAGATGGGAGTTATTGAAATAAGTACGCGTCTTTTATTATGAGTTGTTTTGTTGATTAAACTAGTTATGATAAAATGGTGATTGTGAATAGGAGTTTAAACATGAAAGCATTTTCCTTTTTTATTTCAAAATAAATATTAACCCCCGCTCTGAAATAGCATTGAAATGTACCGGACGTGTTTTTCATACTTAAGCGTTAAAATCATTGAGTGTAATTTGTAGTTAATTTAGCCAGGAGACTTTTAAATCTGTTAGTCAGCCTTTTAGGACACAAACCCCTTTTCACTGAGCGCAATTTTGTAATTTCGAGTACAATAGATAAGTGAAGTGGGGTGCATTAGAGTATCTTATCTAAAAACGATCCATTGACAGGGGTGTCTGGGTTCCCACAGACATATCCAATTATAAACAAAGGTCAATTTAACCTTTAATTTAGATAGGTGTTGGTTTTTTAAAGATAAAAGCCTGGAAGACCGATTAGATTTGTTACACATTTAGTTATTATTTCTGTTTTTAGCTCACCTGAGCGATAGCTCGGGGTGAGCTATTGTGATCACTCAGCGTCCGGCGTCCGTCCGTCCGTCCGTCCGTCCGTCTGTAAACAATTTGTAAACATCTTCTTCTACTAAACCATTGAGCCAATTTCAACTAAATTTCATGTTGAGCATCCCTAGGTCATGGGACAAAAGAATTGTTAAAAAAAATTTGATCACATAACCAAGATGGCCGCCATGACCATATATGGTAAAAACCTTAAAAAATCTTCTTGTCAGAAACCGCTCATCAGATTTTCAAAAAATTTCACAGGGATGACCTTTGAAGGCTCCCCTGAAAAAGTTGTTCAAAGAAATTTGATTCGTCAAAAAACATGGCCGCAGGAGCTCGTTGAACTTTGCATGTGTCGGTCGGTCCGTCCACCAGGTGGTTTTCAGACGATAACTCAAGAACGCTTGTGCCTAGGATCATGAAACTTCATAGGAACATTGATCATGACTCGCAGATGACCCCTATTGATTTTGAGGTCACTTGGTCAAAGGTCAAGGTCACAGGTGAAGGTCACAGTTACTGGAAATAGGCAGGATTTAGCATGGTTCAAACAAGGGAAACAACCTACCGTTTATGCATGTTCTTTTTGTTACAGCAGTTGCCTCCCTTGTAATTTATATAAATTTTACCAAATGTAAGGCTAACTACATTTTTGTAATGCATTGTATCAATAAACATCGGNGGTGAGCGACTCCAGGACCATCATGGTCCTCTTGTTAATTTTAGGGTGATACATTCAGTTGGAAGTAGTTAGAAGGATTTATTTTCTGATAACATCACCACAAGACCGTTGTTGTGAAAAGCTTACTTGACAGGAAATACTTAATTTGCCAAATTTTTTACTTGGCTTAATCTTAATGTCAGTAGAAATTAGTTAATACGTGAATTCAATGCTTGACTTCAACATAACTAACAGTAAAGGAATTCACCACACACATAATCCAAGTCCTATATACTGGTACAAATGATGAAAAAGCGCTTTCCCTCCAAAATTGTATTAAAACAACAAAAACTGCAAAACATGTAAAACAATTGAAATGCATATATAAATATTTAACATTTATAGTAAAACTTTGAAAAAACATGAATGTAAGAAGTAAAATAAATCTATACAAAACATAATAATAATAAAACATTGCAAATATTAAAACATTACACACAAAATTACTATTTCTATATTACTACTGAAAAAAAATCTAAATCACAACTGGAAAAACAATACAAACAAAATAAACATTTCTAAACTACCACTAAGACGGTCACAATGACCTAAAAAGTTTGTTACAAGTCCAATCTTTTAACAATCTTTGTAGGTCTTTGTGATCGTCTTAGTGGTGGCCGCTGCGATGGTGGTGGCCCTGGCGGTGGTGGTGGCCGCGGCGGTCGTGGTGGCGGCAGCGGTTGTGGTGGCGGCGGCGGTGGTGGGGGCGGAGGCGGCGACAGTGGTGGCGGCGGTGGAGGTGGTGGTGGTGGCGGCAGCGGCGGTGGTGACGGTGGTTGCGGCGGCCGTGGCGGTGGTGGCAGCCGAGGCGGTGGTTGTGGGTGGGAGGACAGTGGGAACATTTCTATGTTCTCCACATTTCTACTTCTTCTTGATGGGCGTACCATCTGTACAACTCCAAGAACTACCAACATTCCAACCACTTATATTATTCCAATGGTTATGAAAACCACTTCTGTGATGATATCTAAAAAGAAATAATAAAACATGACATGTTTAAATCAGAGTAACCCCTTTTGTGGTAATATCTAAAAAGAATAATAAAGATGACATGTTTAAATCAGAGTAACCCATTGTTTTATAGCATTAACACTTATAGCTTTAAACACACTATTTTAAAAGTACTGATTTAGTAGCAGTGTTATTGAACAACATAAATATGTTTATCGTTTGAAAAGATTTGATATTTTAATAATGACAAATTATTTAGATAATATAAAGTGCATGCAGATAATTTACAATAATTGTTTATAATTAAATGAATGACTTTACCAGATGATGCAAGGCTTGTAGGGGTCGGAGTTGTTGTGCTTGAAGCCTTACGTAGAGCCTCAGTTGCAGTTGGTGAGGTTGGTACCTCCGTTGTCATTGGTGCGGTTGGTGCTTGCGTTGTTGTAAAGGGCTGTTACAAATACAAACTTAATAATATACACACTTTCTTACCTAACTAATATTATACACACTTTCTTACCTAACTTATAATGGACTCAAGGAGGGTTTTAATTGAACTTATAAGTAATATATATGTATAAATACCGGTCAATAATACCCGCAAGGGGAGTTAGACAGTATATATAGATAGATAACATCGAAATAAAGTATAGCAGTACTTTATATTGAAATTATTAGCCATTTCAACAGCAATAATTTAAGATTTTTAATTAACAATCATTATTTTTTAAATGGAATTTTGTGTTTAAAATGAAAATAGCATTAAGGGAGATTAGTTATAATTTATTATGGAAAAATATACAGTAGATACGATTTTGTGATAAAATAACACACAAACAGCCACTAGATCTATAACTTACCGCACATAATAAGTTGTTGTTTGTTCATGTTGTAGACAACTGAACGGCTGATCCATGTGTATCATCATAATATTGGGTGCTTCTCTCAGGTTTAAACCCGAGAGATGACCACTCACATACATACGAATAACGTTATGGTTCCGCAGGTAATGCATCCTGCCNCCTGATAAACTTTCAATATAATTACAATATAAAATCGCAATTGTTGGTTTAATTAAACAGGTCTTGTCAATACACTTTATACACATTGTTTATTTTGGGTTTCTTACCAGAAAGCGGAAAAATAGTTTAATTGATATCGCGACACAAACATATATCGGCAATGATAGACTTTCAATCAGGTCACAAGTGTTGGTTTCAGCAAACAGGTCTTGTCAATCTTATGAAACCGGTACTCTTAAGGTTTTGATAGCTAGTGTTTAATAAACTGTGGTTAATCACATGTACATTAATTTGAAAATAGACATTACAATTATACTCTTAAATAATTAAGTGATATTACATATTGACTTTCGAGACAAATGTTTAGCTTGTTTTAATACTGTTGACCCGATACTTTTAACTTGTAAAAGTATACGATACTTGAATTTGAACACAGTAATATCGGCGTCTTATCAAACCACTCACGCCGACGCGGGATTGATTTACGATGATATTAACCCAGAGGTACGATTTTAAACTCTTATCGGACACATATTAGCTGTTCGTGTGGCCGTAAGTCCCAGTCACACTGCAGCTACAAACAGATATAACGATGATGAACGACTGAAAATAATAGCAATGTCCTGCGTGTTTGTAGTTTCTACAAAAAATGTGCTTCGTCTCTTAGCTTTACATAAGTCTTNAAAATCATCGTTAGAAATTGATAAAATTATATTATTGCATAAACTAATCTATTATGCCCTCTGGCGGGGTGCAGAAACTTGGCAAAAGGAGGGCTTGAACGGGAGAAACAATAGCAATGTCCTGCGTGTTTGTAGTTTCTACAAAAAGTGTGCTTCGTCTCTTAGCTTTACATAAGTCCTCATTTAAATACAATATTAAATCTGCAATTAAGCTGTGTTTTGAAACTCAGTCTTAGCTGATTTCTTAACATGTTCATAAATCTCTGACTGAACGCAAGATTTATGTAATCCTGAATGAACACGCGTCACACCCAGAATATTTTCTTTATTTCGTTACGTTGTCCTCATGCATACTGACATCCAATAAGGTTGGAAAATAACCAATGTGATCTCAGCGAAACCAGATTGCTTAGGCTCCTGACTATAGCAGGATCTACGTATTGTGTTATTTTTCTTGCGTTGTCCTGCGACTTGGTAACAACCGTAAAAACGCACGATTCCCTCGACTCAAACCCCTTCAACCCTGTGTGAATTTAGCTTGCCGCCTTGCCTTATCGTGTATAATCGAATGCTTTACATGATTTCTGTCATCAAAGCATTGTGTACAATAGTGATAAGTGACCTTATAACTGACCTTATTAAATTATATACAGTTAAGTACAATCTAAATAAAGGGACATTTACGTGTGGCCTGAATTCGACCTATAAAATCGACATTTGAACTGACTTATCGTGCGTACTGTGAACACAGGGAAATGAACAAGATATTATATTTGTAGTGAACTGTTAAGTACCAAGATAGACGAGCACTTAAGCGGAGATCGTCCATTAACTAGAGCAAACTGTACTATGTGGAGTGCGCTACAATGAAGTTTGACAACATCACGATAGTGTTGGGAGAGTTCGGAAAGTACCAGAGGATTCTGTACGTGTGTGTGTGCATACCAATCATCTTTACAGCTATTCAGGAATTTGCCTCCGTCTTCACCCTCGCTTTGCCGAACCATAGGTAAAGTTTTAATATTAAACTGCATGTTTTGTAAAGTATGTTGTTTGACTAAAAATTGTCGTTCATACGGCTTTAAATTTTGTTCCGGTTACTTCACAGAACGAACACTTAGTGTGTCTTTTTTTTAATTGCTCTTAAAGAATTTCTACCTTTACTTGCATTCGAGCTTCAGCTGATTAGAACCATTCTGTTTTTACCGCACCTGACCACGATATGCTTAAAATAAGCTATTGTGTTCATCCTATATCCGATACTACTATAGAGACCATATTTGTCATCAAATCCGGATGAAACCTGGTCAGAATAATCATCTGGACAATATCTAGGTCGAGTTTTTTTTTTAGATCACATGCCTGCTTAGAGGAATCTTATTAACACAGTAGAGCCCCAATGTATGGCTCAATCTTGATGAAACGTGGTCAGAATGTGTGTTTTGACAATATCTAGGCTGAATAAGACTCTATGTCATCATGCATCGATACAATTTGTTCGTACTGTAACTATGTCTTCCATCATCCTGTTTTAAGATAAATTACCACAAATGACAACCAGGAGACGGCATTTCGTGTGTAATAACCGCCCCCCTGCCACAAAGGTCAAGATCACACTTAGAGGTCAAACGCCAAATTTAAAATTTAAAACTGCTTCAAAATTCCTGTCTCAGTTCTAATTTTGCCATATATTGATGGATTTTAAAATAGCTTGGCATAAATGCTATTCTTTATTAGGCAATGTTTTTTTTAATTTACACTCCTGCATTTGCTTGTGTTTGTCATAATTTTGACACAGGAGTGCAGCCGTGCTCTTTGGACACATTTCTGGTTCATTTACATATACCTTATTTTTATCGTACACATTGTTCGTAGCTACTATCAGGTCAAGGCTTCAACAATTGAGTCCAAGAACCCAAGTAATGACAACTGAACGTTTTAACTAAAGAATACATATTTTAATTAAATAATAATTTTTAATTTCCAGTTTACACTAATATACGTACACATAGCTTGTTGTGATTGTATTTGTCGTCGTATCTGAAGCGGTGTTTGTTGTAGAAGTAAATATAGTCCATTGAATTATTTTCATAACAGTTGGGNATTTTTTTTAATGGAATTTTGTCTTTAAAATGAAAACAGAATTAAGGGAGATTAGTTATAATTTATTATGGAATAATATACAGTAGATCTAAGATTTTGTGATAAAATA
The DNA here is from genome assembly GCA_007657795.1 of Dreissena rostriformis. Lineage (NCBI taxonomy): Eukaryota > Metazoa > Mollusca > Bivalvia > Myida > Dreissenidae > Dreissena > Dreissena rostriformis. Next base: position 47,083 of record VMBQ01006812.1, read on the forward strand.
ACACACAAACAGCCGCTAGATCTATAACTTACCGCACATAATAATGTGTCCTTGGGGGTGTAGAGCTGTATATTGTTTATGTTGTCATGAATCTGTTGGCAACTGAATGGCTGATCCATTTTGATTATCAAAATATTGGGTGCCTCTCTCAGGTTCAAACCCGAGAGATATCCATTCACCTGAAGACGGACTACGTTTTGGTTCCGTAGATAATACATCCTACCACCATACCCATGGCATTCGGCTACGCTTTCATCATCATTATAGATGAAACTTAATGCAATTAGAATAATAGTTGTAAGTGAAGACATTTTAATGCTTCGCACGTAATAAAGATCTAAATTGTGGGCAAACAAGATCTACATCATCAGACGATTGTTTGTTAATTTATTTAACTCAACGCAAATAATAGAATTAAGGGTAATAATCGCTGGTTCCCCAATTATTTTAGTTCATTGTACTCAAAAGTATACTTTTATTTTAAATCGTCTTACTATTATTTCAAGTGTATTGGGGTGTAGGTAGTTAATACACCTATTTGTAAAACTGTTTTGAATTAGGTGTGTAAAACATGATTATAAAGTGTATTGATAGAACCAATGGTGTACTTTTTAAAATAACAAAACATGTAAAGTGTCAATCAATTTCAAGCGCTCCTATTAATACGTCCAAATCTATCAACTATATCTAAATAACCTAAACTTTAAATCCCTGCTTGTAGAAATCATGTGTTGAGTGGTTGAAAAATATCGCGTGTGGTTTAAAACAATGGCGTTTGGGGGAGGGGTTTCAACTATGTACAATACACCCCCTCTATGAGTAGTTGAGGAAAAGGCTTGTATGAACATCGATATAAATAAAACGGTAATTCTCATTTCAATCCCATAAACATGTTTGCTGAAAAACGCAACGCATACGGAGAAGTAGTGAAGGCCTCAACGGCCTTAAGAGAAAATANTCCATAGCATTTGGCTACGGTTTCATCATCGTTATAGATGCAGCTTAATGCAATTAGAATAATTGTTGTGAGTAAAGACATTTTAAGGCTTCGCGCGTTATAAAGATTTAGGCGCAAACAAGATCTACATCTTCAGACGATTGTTTGTTAATTTATTAAACTCAACGCAAATTATAGCATTCAGGGTAATAATCGCTGGTTCCCTAATTCTTTTAGTTAATTGTACTCAAAAGTATACTTTTATTGTTTGATATTATAAATGGTCTTACTGTTATTTCAAGTCAATGGGGGGGGGGGGTTGGAAGTGCAGGTAGTGAATAAACCTATTCATAAAACTGTTTTGAGGGAGGTGTGTACAACATGATTTTAAAGTGTATTGAAAGAACCAATGGTGTACTTTTTTTAAATAACAAAACATGTAAAGTGTCAATCAATTTCAAGCGCTCTTATTAATACGTCCAGATCTATCAACCATATGTAAATTAACCTAAACTTTTAATCCCCGCTTGTAGAAATCATGCGTTGAGTGGTTGAAAAATATCGTGTGTGGTTTAAAACAATGGCATTGGGGAGGGGTTTTAACTATGTATAATTCACCCCCCTCTTTGAGTAGTGGAGGAAAAGTCCAAGTCCATATACTGGCACAACTAATGAAAAAGCGTTTTCCCTCCAAAATTATGACATATTACTGAAATTATTATTGTGAATAAAGAACTTTAACTTTAACACTTTGACTTGGGTTCGTATTACAGGACACAGTCTTGAATTGGCGCATGTGATCATAGGATTTCGAACCTGGAAACGCATAATACCTGGTAAGTGAATAATTTAATTTCTTACATTTTGTTATCTAAAATAGCAGTTCCATAATTTTTCCAAAATTTAAGTAAGCAAATAAGGGATGTCATGACTGCTATAGGGACACAAAGCGTATCGCAAATAGTTAAATCTTTTGATGGGAACCCAAAAGAATTTAACATTGGATTAAACATGTAGAAAACTATGGACCGCTTACGAATTTAGAGGAGAATGAATTAAAATCAAATGCGTACCAATTAAGTTAAGGGTTTGACAGTGACTACATTCATCGCTATCTGACTGATAATACGACAGGGGCATGGGCACATTGAAGTAGAAATTAAAACAACATCATGACAATGAATTTTTTAAAGAATATTTTTGAAGAGTTTTAAATTGTTTTTGATGTATCACATGAATATAGAATTATGCACGGATTGGTTTAAAAAAATTGTTAAATGGGTAACATACACATAAAGTAGGAACTGTCAGATGTTTACATACTTTTAAGTAAGAGATAAATAAAGAATTGGAGACGCACACATAAAAATAGAAAAATTAAAATGACACAATAAAAATAGAAAAAGTGAAATGACAAAATAAAAATAGAAAAAGTAACCTGACACATTAGATATGGTGTAGGTATATATTCATTATCAGCACAATTGTTTTTAGTGTATATATATATATATATGTTACGTCTTGTTAAATGTGTAGTAACTGTCTTGAGTAAATTGAAATCAGAATACTTGAATACGTTTACATTGTTGTGTACTTCATCAGAATTAAGAAATTAAGAATGAACAGAACAAAACAGAACAGAAGACTGGTTAAGACTGACGATGTACTATGAACAAGTCGTAATACAATTTCTGTTCTGTTCTGTTCTGTTATGAACCATGATCAGCTGCATGGATATTTCACAAAGATCGTCGCAAGAAATTGATCGATACTACAGAAAAAATAATAGTTTAACAGTTACAGATTCCGTAGTAACGACGGAAATTAATTAAATTTGCACATTTACAGAAATCGATGCTTCGCTGTGTTCGCGAACAAACATGTACATAGTTGATAAAGGTTATAATTGTATACGCTTCTCGACAGCAAATGATAAAAATTTTGACGTATATAATAACACCAAGATGTAACGACATGCGTATTTCAAACCTATATCATACAGTTTATTTAATACAATTCTATCTTTTCAGACATAAAGACGTACAACATCCACACCACAGAAAATTTAACGGACATCGCAACCGCCACCGGAACCGGATACAAATTTCATCGACCAGCGAAACGTTCATATTTAGTGCAGAGTAGTAATAGTATAAGCATGTTCGCCGAAATTGTCGTGTACTTTGGATTCCTATCCCTACATTCCTCTTTCTTCGACGGTTTTTTTAGATTTCATCCCCCGACAATCCAAGACATACAAATTAAATTACCCCTTTTTAGTAAACAAGATCTACGCGAAATTGCATACTTCTTTGAAACCTTCAATGAATTAGACAAAGTACGCGACAATGAGGAAATTTCTGTATTCTCATATATGATATTCTCTAACAAAATCTCCCTTACTAACCTACTTTTTTGCATTGATTATTTTCATATCCCCATACTTGTTGATCAAATGCTTGACCATTTTATCCNTTATCGGTGAGTGTGTTAGCCCTGCTCCATGTACGGGCTTGACTTATACATGCAATTATTACATGAAACGCATTAATTTATATGTTGACAACAAACAACGTTAAATAAGTTTTAATCGTTGCTTATAGACCGACAAACAACAAAATCTCAACCTTCTTTTATCGCGATTGTAGGATTGTTATTGTAATTAACGATATATATTGTTTGATTCTTTTCGATATGTTTCATTTATTTGTACGGTTATTTCATCAGTGATACATGACTTTTCCGGTCTTTGGGTTTTTATTTCTATAGATCATTAAGTTCAATTTAGCTTTTAACCTTTTACTATATAACACATTTGCGCTGATAGCTTAAAGGACTTATTGCAAAAAAAATAATATCATCAATTAAAGCATATATACACAGCGTTCTCTTTTCCTGAAATCTAAGGTCTGGAGTTGGTCGGTCCCTCGTACCGAGTGGCTGCGGGTATGCTCATCAATTTCTTCTGGAGTATCGGTCTCTACGTGCTCTGTCTCACGGCGTACCTCGTGCGATCGTACTTTCCACTGCAACTCGCCCTAGCATGTCCGACAGTGATACTCGTCCTACATATATGGTAAATCTATGGACATGTATTTTCATTTTGTGTCATTTGCTGCCTTTTAATAATCCACTGCTGTCTGGCTTCTGCTTTACCGTTATACTTGTTGTTCATAAACCGTTACCAATAGGACAACATATGCACTTACGGATTGTTTTTTATACTTACTGATATTAGTTACTTTCATGACGACCACGACACCGATGATTATGACAGTATCGGTGGTTGGGATGATGATGATTATAATTATGATAATGACCACGACGATAATGGTACACATATAGCAGACGTCTTTGTGTCTTTGAAATGACATAATCATTTCAAATAAAGCACCATTCTTTCTTCGTAGGCTGGTACCAGAGTCCCCTCGATGGTTGATGTCAAAGGGACGTTACAAGGAAGCAAACCAAATTCTACAAAAGTGTGCCAATGTCAATGGCGTCACCTTACCCGAAGATCTCCTGATCGACGACATCGATGACGTCACTAACACCTCGCAAAGTGTGCTGAAGATGTTTACAGTTCCTCGATTACTTATAAGGACGCTGATTATTTACTTCAACTGGTAAGAAGCCAACGCATATTCTTAGAATGATAAAGCAGAACTTTTTTTAATTTTTAGGTGAAAGATACAAAAACATTTAACGCTACCGGCAGGTCGAAAAAAAAATACGAACTCTTACAGTATTGGTTGATATTAAAGAATAATAATTACATATGTCACGGGTGTTTTTTTTTGTTTTGTGTTTTTTTTTTCATTCAAACATCGTCAGTCCTGAGATGTTATTAAAAATGATATATATTCAAATTTTCTATAAGCATGAGGAAACGGTTTGCAGAGTCCTCGAATCGCGTTATATTCGGATCATGAAAGGTTTCAAAAACTTCACACATGAGTGTTTTATAGCATTTGGTAGGGGATTAAAATGCAATACTTTACTGTTAGTAAAATATAAATTGTGTTATGCAGTATGGATTTTAAAGTGAATTATGCGCCATTACTCAGAGGTATTATTTGTATGTGATACTTTCTCTACAATCAGAACACATTCGCTCCGTGGTCAGTGACATAATTCTTATTAAGGTCAGATGAGCAATGGCCGATTTCATACGTGAAATAAACAGTACACCACATTAAGAACATGATATACATTAGGAACATACTATACTGACTGCAGCAAAGCGATTTTATGTATATTTCTGACAAGAAGCCCTGAGACTTGAACCATTACTGTCCATACAAGCAAGCCAATCGGAGTTGAGCTTAGTTTTGCTTCCAGGCATTGTAACTGTTTGTTGGGTTTTGGATAATACAACATAAATCATGAGAAATAGTCTAGGGGAATCTGAAAAATCCATAAAATGATGTTTATAAGCATTAGGATATATGTCATATCCAGACTACCATATTC
>VMBQ01006813.1:3277-33161 GCA_007657795.1 Dreissena rostriformis
TAAAGTAATCAATAGCAACTGCGTATTTGTAAACGAATCCTAAATGGTCCGTATCCTCCAAAGCACGAGGTCATTGTCAACTGTGTATGTTCTGATATGAAAAGAGCTCGACGGGAGGGCCAATTGAACAGCACATATTGATTACAGTGTGCAATTAAAGGAGGAATTTAAATTAACATGTAATTGTCTTAGTATCAAACAAAACCTTTAAAAGAAACCTTTGTCAACGAGGAGCATTTAATTTCTATTCTCACGAACATGATGTAGTACGTGAACAACTGAAAATACATTGCACGTTGGTTACGTTCCAAGGACTTCCTTTTATGGCAGACGTTTAAAGGGAGTAAATGACCATTCTAAAAAATTGAAATTGTTCTCACGCCAATTGACGTCACAACATTTAGTCATGGTTCAATTATAGGGAAATTATGTGATTGAAAGAACAAAAATTACAATATTTGACATAAGAGCTGATTTAAGCATAAGAAAAAATACTGTAGTCAAACCACGTCATATCTGAAATAATAATTGCTGAAATTTTACGCATTTTGACAAATAATATATGAGTGCAATCTGTCAGATTTATATCATACGAAACTATGTTAGTCTCATGCGTATCAGCCATAGCCATTAACAAGTATTTAATTATTTAAACATGCATTTGCATTCGTTTTAATTTGACACTTGTTATTGTCAAATATTGATAAATGGCCAAATAATGTTTGAAAATCATTAAATACACGTTCTCGTTGGTTAATTAAATTTCATGAATGTTAAATATTAATATATTATTGAAACGAGACGGGTGGCGTCACTGTTTGGTTGAATTCATTTATGACATCGCTTTCATATTTGTAAGTCATGCGCGGTCACAGTACTTTGAGCTTGAGGGGACGGGAACATCCGCTAACTGAATAATAAAACTTCCATAAGGTTTTATGTCGCATTAATTGATATTCCATATCTGTACTTAATTTATCTTGTCTACCCAATTTCCAATTACACAGGCGATCAGGTGTTTTAGCACCCGTTTCTGATTACCATAGCAACGCGATGTTGACAATATAAAGGAACAATGTAAGAGGATTGTAATAGCTTGTTTACATGATAGGAATAAAGAACAGATGTTCAATCACTATCGAATAGCTGCTGAACAGATTGTTGTACAAGTTATAAAAGCATCTGATGGGTATATATTTACATTGCTCTAAAATTATGACACCATATTCCAATCATAGTCCGAAAAAAATATTTTCACGATAGCCCAATATGTTATTAGTGTGTTGTTTTCAAAGGACTATTTTGTAATTTGAAACGTCTGTTGCGTTGTTATGAACATCACATTGAGAAATATCTAGGTATTTATCATACAGAAAAGTATAATCGTATTTGAGGGTTTGGCTTAATATACTTGTATATTACGATTCGTGTTCTGTATAGTGCTAATGATCGGTATTGAAAAATACCTTTTGCAAATACAGTATGTCTTTTCTTTTTTTCCTTCTTCTTTTAGAAACCAGAATTCTGCAGAAAGAAAATGTCCAAATGAAATTAAAAGAGTCTTTTTTTAATTCACCCTTCCCCCGGTTTTGCGTTGCTATATCCCACAACTACTTGATGTACATCCTCTTATTCATCAATTCAATATTAAACTAATATTACGAAAGAAAATTATATACATTGTTTCAAAGCATGGATATGTCACTTCTGTAATTGAGATTCATTTATGTTTTCAAACAAATCCATTACCGTTTAGGCTTTTTGTTTCGCAAACTTTGTATCTAATTATTTTTTCTTATGAAAACGATGTTTAAGATATGACGGTCGGGTCGGAAACTGTCCTAAATATATTTGTTAAACCAACAGAAAACCTATCAATTTTCTTTATTGGTCATTGTCACGACGACTAAGCAAAATAGTACGCGGAAGGCAATCTGCGTGTTACTATGGTATCAAACAAAATACATTATTAATCACGTGGTATCGATCTAATTGGACTTAGGTATACATGTATGTAGCAACTCTTGAGATGTGATTTAGAACATCATCAACAGCAGAACAGATGTTTCGTTCACGCACAAATTAATAATATTTTTGCGATCTATCTCAGACCTCTATTTGTATCCAAGATTATGTTCAACATGACTTCAACATCCAAACACCCATTGACTTTGCACACTGCTATTTGCCAACTGAGCATTTTGCATTTTAAAAATAAAAAGTAGCAAAAACACACACACACACACACACTGTTTGTTTGGCGATGACTAGTTATCAATTATCAATCAGGTGCAATACTAGTGCAATACTAATCAGGTGCAATACTAGAGGGTTTGTCCGTTGGGTTTTATATTATCATGCAAAATCAAAGGGCCTCACATTTTTTGTCAATATGCGAATACTCGTGTGATATAGGAATTGGCTGAGGTCCGAATATGATGCTTTGTCATTTGTGTCGTGTTCTGAGAAAACTGGGCATAATGATTGTGCGTAAATTGTCATCCCAGATTAGTCCGCACAGGCTAATCAGGGACGACAATTTCCGCTTTTATGGAATTTTTCGTTTAAATGATGTCTCTTCTTAGCGAAAATCCAGTTTATGCGGACAGTGTCGTCCCTGATAAGCCTGTGCGAACACGACACATTTACCAATAGGTTGCTATCCCGCTTTTCCATAACAATGTCTTTAATTACTTAAGCGTGTAAGGCACTTCCCGTGTATCGCGTGCCGCGGCAAAGTCGATGATCAACAACAAGGTGCTTCCCAAAATAGGTCATGCATAATTAACGGAAAGGAGAATAATCTTCCCATGTTACTTGCGTACGAAGAATATTTAATCTGTTGATTCACGGACTTTGTTTTGGATACGGGTAAACAAATACACGTTGCTTGCTATAAAAATCACGTAACACGAAATGAACCGGATGGCTGACAAACGCATGTTCCGTCACGTTCATTCACATGTACAGACCTGAAAATTAAAAATCAACTACAGTTTTCAAATAAGATTCACTAATGTTACTGGTTAATTCTATTAAAATCAGTTTTGAGCGTTAAATTATCAGTAAAATATGAAGTTAATTTTTGTGCCAATAAGCACAGTCTTCTGTTTAGAAATCTTATAAGATCAAAACTGCAATATTTATAAACGATGATCTGGGTCGAATAATTTTCGTTCAGTAGAATATCTATACGGTTCACCGCTAATAGCTCGTTTACAAAACAAAGTTTCCAAAACATTGTGTTCAACTTTTAAAAGTTATTAATTTATCAAATGAATATTTATTAACATCTATTCTTGATCTCTATTCTTGCCATAATTACACGTCTTAAGACAGTTACAATTTATAATACGCCATGCCTGACCATCAAATTTGTTGGTTAAACTTTAACATAAATGAGTGTTTTAAATATTTTTAAACGATTTACACGTATTTCCACATGCATTTCAAAACACGTTTTATCATTTACTTTTTAAGAATATACTGATGGCAGTAGGAATATTTAGTGCTCTCCAAAGTTGTCTATTAGCGACATCAACACCTGCTACTACAACAACAGCCGAAAGCACAACTACCGCCGCTACTACAACAGAAGCCGCTACTACAACAGCAGCCGCTACTACAACAGCAGCCGCTACTACAACAGCAGCCGCTACTACAACAGAAGCCGCTACTACAACAGCAGCCGCTACTACAACAGCAGCCGCTACTACAACAGAAGCCGCTACAACAACATCAGCCGCTTCTACAACAGCAGCCTCTACTACAACAGAAGCCGCTACAACAACAGCAGCCGCTACTACAACAGCAGCTGCTACTACAACAGCAGCCGCTACTACAACTGCAGCCGCTACTACAACAGCAGCCGCTACTACAACAGCAACCCCCACAACAACAGCTGCTCCTACAACAACAGCAACCCCTACAACTACCACCGCAACTACAGCGGCCACTACAACTACAGCAACCCCAACAACTACAGCGGCTCCTATAGAGATGAGACTCATTCCGTTCAATGCACACACTAAAGTCGCCAACACGGCCAACTATAGCTCCTACAACTTCTTTGCGATAGCTGTGCCTCTCGATGGGGGATCCTACGCTCAGTCCGTATATGTAAGTAGCGGATTCTTGTTGAGTGCTTTTGAGGACTTGTTTTTGCTCATAGGGGCTGAATCCTTTGAATTCGTTAATTACACGTTCATTCAATTTACCTAGATGTTTATTAACACCCCCTGTACTCGGGTAAAGCTAAGGCGATACGACATGGCCCACAGTAGTTACCGAATAATTTGAAGAAATGAAACTCTCGAAATCTTTTAGATTTTTAAACACGTGAAAAGTGTCACAATATAACAAACTCTGAACCAGTTGTGTGGCTTTTGCATGATTTTTTAGTGTTCTAGTCTTTTCGAAAGCTCTGTTTACCTTTGACAGAGTAGTTTCTCGTCGTATTCTAGCAGAAAATCACCAACGAGCCTTATTGTTTTGGTTTTGAGAGCATCTCTAATGTTCTTCATGTGCACAGATGCGAATTAAATAAATAAGCATTATAATATCCACTTCAGCTTTATTTGTCAATAAATAATTACGTATAGACTCTTTATCTCGATTTTCTGTGTGTATGGCTATAAAAAAAGATGTCAACAGAGGGTATATAGATATGTGTCGTGTTCTGAGAAAACTGGGCATAATGCTTGTGCGCAAATTGTCATTCCAGATTGGCCTGTGCGGACTGCACAGGCTAATCAGGGACGACACTTTACGCACAATCATTATGAGATGATATATTTGAGAGCATCTCTAATGTTCTTCATGTGCACAGATGCGAATTAAATAAATAAGCATTATACTATCCACTTCAGCTTTATTTGTCAATAAATAATTACGTTTAGACTCTTTATCTCGATTTTCTGTGTGTATGGCTATAAAAAAGATAAGGTCAACAGAGGGTATATAGATATGTGTCGTGTTCTGAGAAAACTGGGCATAATGCTTGTGCGCAAATTGTCATCCCAGATTAGCCTGTGCAGTCCGTACAGGCTAATCAGGGACGACAATTTTCGCTTTTATGGAATTTTTCGTTTAAATGATGTCTCTTCTTAGCGAAAATGCAGTTTGGGCGGAAAGTGTCGTCCCTGATTAGCCTGTGCGGACTGCACAGGCTAATCAGGGACGACACTTTACGCACAGTCATTATGCCCAGTTTTCTCAGAACACGACACATATTATGGAAAGGTCAGCAGCAAAGGAAGGTCTAAAGCGGTTATCTTTCATTTGTTAAGTGCATTTAAATATATATTTGATAATGTCAATATGTATAGCATTTGGAATTAACACTAATCTGAAAATACCGAACCATGTGAATACTTTTATGAAACATTCTTACATAATAAACGTTAAATAGCTGAAGTTTATCATACCCAACTAACTTTCAACAACAATGAGCTGAAAGCACAAAACGTTGTCAACTGTGAAGATAGCTTCACAAACAAACAGGCAAAGTGACGAGACATGTCATATCCACACAATTAGTTTATAAAGTGTAGTATCTTTTGACACTGAAAATGTGTCAATATTTTTCAAATATCGAATATATTAGATTGGTGTCGGTTCTTCAAATTACCACGTAAGCGCGGTTGGTCTCACTGTAGCCTTAGCCGAGGACATGGGGTGATTAAGAATTATGTTTATATCCAGACTTATCAAATTATCATTTTGTGTTTTACATACAAATTGAACATTGTTCGTTGTTCATGATTAAAAATTAGACCACCAGTCTCTATTACAAATCAATAGTGTCATACTTTTCTATTATAAATAGGGTGTATTTCTCCTTACCATTTATAGGTTACAGCTTATGAAAAGACATAATACGATAAGCCCTAGCCTCCAAGCCAATCTCTTTGCCAGTATGTGTAAGTGCATTGTAAGTGCATAGTGTGTCAAAGTTCAAACATCAATGTGCATATAGTATCAACAATGCAGATCTACCCAAAAAAAACATGTTTTGTTATGACTCTTGTCCTTGATTCAGGTCACGAAGTCTGGCAATTTGGTCTTGTCAGCCATCACTAAGGTGACTGTCGACGGCGGACGAAGGAACCAGTACACCAACCCGCCGGCGGCGGGGACAGCGCCCATTATGGGTGCCGACGACCTGTGTGTCTTGTCGCCGTATTGGGCCAACATGAAAATCTCAACTGCCGACAGTGTGAGTAGAGTTATCAGTCTGAGTTATTAAGGATATGTTGTGAGAATTTCTGCTTACTTGTGATATGTTTTTTTTTTTGAATAACTGTTGAAAAGCAGTTCGATTGTTTTGGTAGGGTAAAGTGATGTTTATTTTGTAAGTTGTGTTTAGTTACATGACATGACTTAACGTTAAATCAATTGATAGATTGTGTACATCTTTGCATTATGTATAGTGATAGACAGCCGTTCAAAAATCGTCAATAGGTCAATATGCAACACTATCGTAACTAAACAGGCTGGTCAGTTCGAGCCCTATCTACACATTAACTTATAACCTTTTCTCTTTAATATGATACTGTCAACCGAGTTTTACATGTTTCACACCTTCCAATACCAGGCAGTCCCAAAATATTTCGTCCACGGTATTTCTCACAATCCCCATTAACTCAACCATGGAAAAGCAGAAAATACCGGTATATTATTGACTTATCCACTACCTACACACAAATTGACCGTCATTTTTCTATCAGGACTCCGGGGTTTACACCAAAGCCATCATGGTGTCGGACGTTGCGATTCTGAACGAACTCAAGGCCAAGTTCGCTGGTTACTACCCGGAGTCGTTCATTCCCCAGTACGCGTTCATCGCCACGTGGAACAAGCTCAAGTACTCTTCGTCTAGCAACGAGGTAGGGTTACAGGGAACGTTTCAGATGAAATAAAGAGGGAATATTATATGACCCACAGGAGGGAAGTCCATATTTTTTTATTTTATAGACTCTATTATAGCATATATAAAAAAATGTGGGCTTCCCTCCTGTGATATGACCGTGGTGTTCCGATGTGTGGTTTCACAGGCGTTGGGTTAAGGTTTTTTGTTTTTAACGAGCCATTTCAGACAGATTATCAATAGGTATATAATAAAATTTATTGATATTATTTACTAATTACCGGTATTCTAGAATGTGTCCTGGAATTCAGCTTGATTGTACCCGCGCAAAGAGTTATGAAGTAGATCACTTTAAAAACAGTATACTATTACATATGTGCATGTTTAAATAAAATTAGCGTTCAATCGTAAACGTCACATTTATAATATAAATATTTATATAATTGTGTTCGTCAACGTAAGAAATGTCCTTCTTAAATTATAATATTTTCAATTAAGACCATGTTCGTTATGTGATATACATTTTGCTTCAGACTGTGACGTTTCAATCGATTCTAGCCACGGACTACAAAACGACGTATTACGTCACCGTGTATGCAGACGGCGGCATGCAGTGGACCGTGCCGATGTCCGGCGTTCCCGGAAGTAACAACGAGTACGTGGCGCGCGTGGCGATGTTCTGTGGGTCGTCGGATAAGTACACGTACGATTACTCACAGCTGCCGCACAGTCAGATTATTAACAAGGGCAAAATCGAGAGGATTCAAAACGTTTACCAGATTTACACCGGTTTCAGCACCGACGCCGTCACGCTATTCCAAAAGCGCAAAACATCCGGGTCCATAACATATGGCGATGCAGGCGGAAGTAGCAGTGTTCCGGCATACGGGCGTCGTGGCGTTTTTGTGTTTGTTTTGAAAACAGTGACGTCTCATCCGGTCTTGAGCTGCAAATCGTGGTTGGCGTCTGCTACGGCCATAAGCAATGTGACATTGGCACAAAGATGCCCTGCGACAAAAGCCCAGATGGTGTCTCCGTCGATATTTACGCGCACTGTGGTAGGAGATTATGAGTTTTTCTTCATTCCCGGAACAAACTCGAACGAAGGTATGAACTGCGGGTACATATCACCTACAAAGGCAAACAAAGGCACCTTGATTGACAAGTCCCTGTATAAGCCTGTGAACGGCAGCAATCTGTACAGGTATGTCGTTGCTTTGTGTATACCAAACAAAGTTTTGTTAAATCGTTATTCGAATATTATATTATTCAAATTTTATTCAGAACAATATAGAACAAAATTGTACATATCACGAAACATACTAAATCGAAATTGACCTCATTCAACTTTAACTGAGTTCGGAACTACACGATTTCACTTAACAACTTAACGACGAAACTTTATAAAACCTCAGTAAAAACTCTGCGACAATCTCAAACCAATTCCACCGCCTTGCTCTCACAGCCTGTTCAGAGGCCGCGGCAGTTCGGACGCCGACTTCGTAGCGGAGCAGGCAGCCTATGACGACTGTTGCGACAAAGGTGACGAGCTAACCACAGAGGGCGTCTGCGCCATGTATCTCGCCAAGAGGCCGCCGTGCGACGGGTCAGCGTTCGTCGCCGGAGGGGCAGGTGAGGAGATTGATCCTTAGTACATGTCTACCCGAATGTTTGTCCTTTATCATAGAACAGAATGTATAATTATGTTAATCGCCACCATTGAAGACCAAGAGTCTGGTAGTCCCTTTTATTCCATAGGTGATGAAATATACTTGTTATTCCGGAATAGCTAAACTTGTACCGTATATCCTAATACGCTAATACATGTATAAGTAATATCTAAGACGTGTTGTCCAAAAAGTGTTAGCCTATGTTTTTATATTCTTGTGCACTGAAATAAAGCTATATAAATCATAGAATGTATTTCGGACACCTGTATTTTGTGAATATTTTTCGTATCTAAGTTTTCGGACACGATTTTTATTATTATTTTTAAGTGTCCGAAAACATATAGTTATTACGATACATGTAACTAAAAATAACGGTAAAACAAGTTTACGTGTTAATATCGTATCGTATCTAACTGACCAATGAGTATTTGAGTCGTGTTCTGAGAAAACTGGGCAAAATGCTTGTGCGTAAATTGTCATCCCAGATTAGCCTGTGCAGTCCACACAGGCTAATCCGGGACGACACTTTCCGCCTAAACTAGATTTTCTCTAAGAAGAGACATCATTTAAACGAAAAATTCCATAAAATCGGAAATTGTCGTCCCTGATTAGCCTGTGCGAACTGCACAGGCTAATCTGGGACGACACTTAACGCACATGCATTATGCCCAGTTTTCTCAGAACACGCCACATTTACAAAACCTTCATTCAGGTGGCGGTGAGGGCGACCCCCATATCACCACACTGGACGGCTTCAGGTACACGTTTAACGGGCATGGGGAATACGTGCTCCTGCGCGGCGACACGTTCGAGCTCCAGGGCCGCACCTCCAGGGCCGTTGTCAACGGAACGGCAAGCGACGCCACCATCATAGTGTCCGTGGCTGCAAAACAGAAGCCCACTGGCACCCGGGTGGAGTTCAGAGTGAATAACGCCGGAACAGGCATAGGTCGGTACATTAAACAATTAACGACAGCTTATCATAAATATGCACGATATCCGATGTTTTTTCAGCTTCGTTCTTGCGTGCTGTTGAATGTTAATGCTCTAATCAAGTGATGTTGCATTATGACATCGTTCGTAGTTTTCGCTTTGGTTAACCCATTTATGCCTAATGGACTCTCCCATCATTCTGAATTGGATCAATTTATTTCCAAAATTAGGGATGTCTAATATATTTATTTCTATATTTAGAATATTTCTTACAGAAATTCCTTTAAGCAAACAGCGTCTCATCTGGGTCTACGCTGTTTGCAAGACCTTTTTTCTAGACGCTAGGCATAAATGTGTTAATACTCTGAAGAATCGATCATTTGGCGATTTTGAACTAAAAGTGGCAATGATTATGACGTATCTCTAAGTCCAAATGGAAAGGCGTTTAACGTTGCATTGTAGGTAGTTCTAAGTCTGTGGGGTCCTACAGCGTCTGAAAGTACATAATTTTAGGAGAGTGTGTCCCAGTGATTTAACATCATTCTCTTACTAGAGACTCACACAAGTTTCGAGGCTATTTTTAATGTTTTGACACTGGGCTTGAAAGCATATAATAATGGAAAAGCATACACCATTTTCTTAGCTCGTGCTGCAAGCTGCGAAACTAGCGCCGTTAAATATTTGAACTGTATTCAAAGTCATGTTTTTTGTAATATTGCAGTCATTTACATAAACGGCACGAAGGAGACCATAGATTTTTCGCAGTATCCCAGCGGTAAGGTTTACACGCAAGTCATACTGGAGAAGGTCACTGTCGACGATGCCGACACGTACCGGATGGTGTTCTACTCGGGGATCGTCGTGAACGCGAAACGTACTTCCGGTCTCCTCAGCCTCTCCATGGCTCTCACGTCAGACTGGGTCGGCAAAGTGAAAGGTTTGAGCATATTAAGAGGCTATTGCGTGGTTTAGGGTGAACTCTTTACTTTTTACTTTTTTTTTATATAAAAAAGCAGTAAAACCACTGCAGTATTTTAGCGGGGTATACTTAGTCCTGTTGGATATGTCTGCGTTCCCTAAAATATCGCGAAGGGGTGTTTTACTGAAGGTGCATGCAACCGAATATATTGCTTTATAGAAGATACAACTTTACAGTTCTTCGGTGCCTCGTAATGTTCAATTTACCAAGAAGGCTGTTTCAACAAATTAATCAATACATCGATAACTTTGGTTCAAACCTTTCTCATTATCATGCAAATCAGACCCATAAAAGTAATTGCTTCGTCAGTACAACATATGTTCGCACGGATATTTATGTGTGTTTTGATTGCGATACATTTGTTACCGCGATTGTGTCCAATGTAATTGACAGCGACCTTATTTCTGAAGAACAATTAATTGTGACAAACCTACCTATTTACCAATGGCTTCAGTGTACACAATAGCATGGGTACCTTCAGATACCAGACTACGAACAGGCGTTATCGTTATCTTAGTCTTTACTGTACATATGATGATATGTGGCGTGTTCTGAGAAAACTGGGCAAAATGCTTGTGCGTAAAGTGTCATCCCAGATTAGCCTATGCAGTCCGCACAGGCTAATCCGGGACGACACTTTCCGCCTAAACTGCATTTTCGATAAGAAAAAACATCCATTAAACGAAAAATTCCATAAAAGCGGAAATTGTCGTCCCTGATTAGCCTGTGCGGACTGCACAGGCTTATCTGGGATGACAATTTACGCACTAGCATTTTGCCCAGTTTTCTCAGAACACGCCACATATGAGCCGCACCATGTGAAAATGGGTATTATCCCATATTCGACCAGTGTAGCACCAGACCAGCCAGTGCATCCGCGTAGTCTGGTCAGGAGCTACCCTGTGCGTAATAAAGTCGGGCAATGTTTCGTGGTCTTATTAGAGTAAAGGGTAGCTTCTGGTCTGGTCTGGAGCTACTCTGGCCGAATAACACATAAGGCCCATTTTCGAATGACGCGGCTCATTTTCAATAATTTGCGAATGCCGATCAAATATTTAATCAAACACGCATGTTCGTTGGTCAATATTTTGCAGTTTTGAGACAGCGTCATAGAGTCTGGTATCAACCGTGGATCTGATTGGCATTCTTTTGTCATTTAATAGAATATAAAACTGGTTTAAACCACAGGTCTGATGGGCAACTTCAACGGAAACCAGACTGACGAGTTCATCATACCGAATGGGACCAGTCTTGGTAACGCGTCCGCCTTCACCGAACAGCAGATCTTCGAACAATACGGCAACCTATGTAAGTGCAACAATATTATAGCTATAAAATAATAAAGCCACGTCATTTTAAGTAGCAAGGCAACTCGTGCAATTTGCGGCTCCGACATATCAACTCATACGGTAGTAAGATCGACATAATAACTCGTGTAACTCGTAGAATCGATATTATCACTCGTGCACTTCATGGTATCGATATAATAACTTGTGCAATTCACATAATCACTCAAAACAAATTGATTGGATGACTAGGATCAGTGTAAGTACCTTATCCTTCTCAACTTCTAGGGCGAGTTGAAGTGGCAGACTCCTTGTTCACCTACGACGGCGGCGACTCGTGGGAGAGCATCAATGCCCTCAATTTCACACCAACCTTCTTCAACCCAAACCTAACAATCATGTTTCCGGACGCGACCGTGCGCACTAACGCGCAGAACATTTGCTACAAGTCGGCGATGACCGACCCCGACCCGTCGGCAAGGCGGGAATGCTACTTCGACTTTGCCGTGCTGAAAGACGAGACCCTTGCAAAGAGCACGGCGAACAATATCCAGAAGGTCGCAGCAGAGCAAACAGCATTGGGTATGCAGTTTTAACTTTTTGGTGGAAATAAGCACACTTATTAAAATGTATAATTAAAATTTTGTATAAATTACAGTTCAATACTTACATTAATATTACAGTTCACACAACGATAATAATATTTATTTGTTATGGTGAACTATTCCGTGTGTGTGATTTCCAAGTTTATCAGGTCCTTTCTGAGCCAGAGGCTGCATTATGTGTTGATCGGTTGTTTAAAATAACTTGTCCGATAATATACCACGATATTGTACGTGTATTTATATTATAAGGTTTTATATTACATGTACTAAAAAACTCTGACCTGTTCTCATCTGATTTACTGCATTGCTTATGCTGTATTGACCTTTCCAATTCAGCTAATTTCCCGCCACAAATAACCAACGGTGACGTAACGCTGGAACTTACAGCGGGAGCGACGTCAGTGGCGATTAGAACACTCACCGTCACTGATAGCAACGGCGACAATGTCACGTTCGCAGTAGTACCCGGAAGTGTCGCCGGTCTAGCCGTCCATAATAGTACAGGATCCGTCACATTAGCCTCTGTACCGGCTACTCACCCGTTTGCGATAACGATTTCAGCTTCCGACGGCACCGCTATGATACTTTGGGAACCGAAAATAAAATACTGTGCGTGTAAGGTAAGAATCTCTCGCACTCACAGTTAAAAAATCTTTACAATCTTACTGTTAAATCTTTTCAAATCTTATTGCCTATATCATATACTAACATATTATTTACAAACACGCGTGGAAGGAGCAGTATTATATTTAATTATTAAAAACACATACATGAAGCTCCGTAGTCACGTTGAGATGCACGTAATACGTTAATCGTCACCAACAATTATAAAATCATTATCTTAATCTTTATTTTTATCATTTTCATCACCCCCAAATTAACAACCGTCATCATCATCATCCTTATCCTCTACACCATCATCACCGCGCTTGGAATCACACAAAAATAACGCGTTTTATCAAACATACCAACATGGTCATTTAAAGTTTAAACAAACTAATAACTGAATAATGATGTAATTATTCATTTTCAGAACGCCGGCGTTTGCAACTTCAACGTGACTACCACCAGCCAGTTCACCGTGGTGCCGTGCAACTGTCCGGCCGCCTGGGAGGGAGACTTCTGTGAGAAGGACAAGGACGGCTGCAAGGAGAACCCGTGCTATGCAGGTAAAGGGTGGGGCTAGTCGGGCGTGGGGTAGGCGTGGGGTAGGCGTGGGGTAGGCGTTGGGTAGGCGGGGCTTTTCGTGTTCGGGTGCTGAGATTGTCTGACCGCCTAACGGGGGCGATTGTTCATGCGCGGGTGAATGATACACGTACATGATTTAGTAAAAAATGTGCTCTATGTTTGTTGTATTCCGTATCTTCTGTTGCAATCGGACAAGATGCGACAAGATGAGAATATATATACTCATTAATAGATGGTAAGTAGTAACGCATACGATATAATATGTATGCACACGAGGAATTAAATTTGTTTCCGGTGAGAAAACGCTCCCGAAAATATTGTCTCACTTTCCGATAATTGTTTTACATCTAACTTTCCAATTAATGTTTTATGAACATTTATTACACACACATATAATTCAATTGCTTGGAAAAAGTAATTTCGGTGTTTGCCGTAGCTTATAACTAATGGCTGTGTGTGGTTTCTAATGTACACTTTGTTTTTAATCAAAATACTCTGTGAAATGCGCAAGCTTTTAAATGAAAGGTAGCAGAACTGTTACAATTGTTTTCCAGAGGTCTCCAATCAATAGTTCTTTCCGTTATCTATATGTGTCGTGTTCTGAGAAAACTGGGCATAATGCTTGTGCGTACAGTGTCGACCCAAATAAGCCTGTGCAGTCCGCACAGGCTAATAAGGGACGACACTTTCCGCCTAAACTGGATTTTCGCTAAGAAGAGACATCATACAGGCTATCTGGGATGACAATTTACGCACAAGCATTATTTCCAGTTTTCTCAGAACACGACACATATATTGAACTCATGTCCTTACAGACAACGTTCAGATACTCGACTGTGATGACCGTGATGAGAGATGTGTATTGACATGCTTAGCATTTCTTGAAGCGCCTAATTTATTGTTTGCTACACGTCAATACACATCCCGATAATAACGGTGTAATTTATACAAACGAAATTCAATTATTATTGTTTCAAATACCAAATATGTCAAGCAGAAAGAAACCCAGATCCTTAGTGCAGCAGACTAACACAAAGTTATCACTTCACTAACACAGTATCGCATGCATATGTACAAAAAAACAACACATTAAGGCATAGTTTTTAAACAGTTTTCATACTTTACAACCCTGTTATCTTGTAGGTGTGAAGTGCACGGATGTGCCGGCAGGTCTCATCAGCTCGCAGCCCGCGGGTTTCAAGTGCGACGCGTGTCCCCTGGGGCTGCAGGGGGACGGGCAGGATTGTCAAGGTAAGCGTTCGCTACACAGGAACACACTGGTGTGCCCGTGTCAAACAACCGGCGTAAACGGTTAGGTTGAACTGATGGCATAGTTCAGACAAATCACAAATACAAAGTTAAATCAACGTTTTTGTGAAGTAGGTTCAATTACTGATATAGTTTTTTTTATAATTATCAACTATAAATGCTGAAGAAAATGTTGATGACTCTAATGTACTGACCTATTCGTACTGTCAAAGAATCGGTGTATCGGTATTTGATATGTTCTAACATGTATCGACCGTTTATGTTTCTGCTTTGCATAAAGTACATTAATCACGCTGCTCCGATTTGTATGCATATTTCTTTCCAATAATGTGTTTAATAATGTAATGTTTTGTACAATTTTCCTGTAACGTTTGCTCTGTGTGGTCTATAGGGAACGGCAAATCTGCATTTGTTGAAAAACAGCATACAATTTCGTGCTAATAACATGTCATAGCCGATTCGTATCATGATAAATTATTTAATACAAAAAAATACCTCACTGATATCAGGAAACGGCCGTTCCTATCTCCGCGTTTTATGACGGGACTTCCCGTAAATAACAGGAGCGCAATCGATAACTTAGTGAGGTGAAGCCGCTACAGATTGTAACCTCGCTGTAAATGGCCTAATTGCGTAGAGTGAGGACTCGTGAACACAAATTGTTAGAACACTTGGGGATTGTAACTACCTAGTTTTTGGGTTATGTCTAATTGAACAGATCGAGTATCAGTCAATACGGGTAGAATTGTACAACAGTCAATATTTGGTAGGTTAGGAACACATGTTTTGAAAGCATTTGACCTGTTGTCTCGGGTAATTATCTATAAAGAATCTGACTGCATTAAAGGTTATGCTAGTAAATAAACTATCTAAAGAACTTCATTTGTGAAAAACATGTTTCTCCTTTTGCGTTTCAAAGGTTACAGATGAGCTCTCATGAGGACATGGGATTTCCCTGAACCGATTGATAAACAACACACATTTTGGAGTAGCCTTGACGATGATCAAATATTTGATAATGAAGATGATGATGATGAGAATGATGATGATGATGATTATGATGATGATGATGATGACGATGATGATGACGATGACGATAACGATGACGTTGACGACGACGACGGCGACGATGATGATTATGATGATGATGACGATGACGACGACGATGACGACGACGACGATTACGATGATGATGATGATGATGATGATGATGATGATGATGATGATGATAATGAATGATGGTAGTGTAAATGATGACGGCTAGGCAAATTATGAACATATCTGACATGACAGCGATAATTATTATACTATTATTATACTATTTCAGATGTCAACGAATGCTTGCAAACGCCGGCTGTGTGTAGTCAGGTCTGCACGAACAAAGTGGGGAGCTACACGTGCTCCTGTAACCCTGGATACCTGCTGCAGACGGACCTTAAAGCATGCCTGGGTAAGAAACTGAGACAGCCTGCATTTCGAGTTAAATATTCGTTCAACTTAGAAAGTGGATGCGATGTCATTACTTAAGGGGGTGCTCTCAAGTATGTTCCCAAGTACTGGTTCTATGCCGGAAACGGAGTAGTTTTCTCTATAAGCAATCGAACTGAATTAAACAGTTTTCAAGTAAAACACATTTTTCAGAATAGTTCAGATTAACGTCTATGCAAACTTTGCGTACAGATAACGGTTTTGTTCAGTGCAATACCGTTGAATACCACTGTTTTCACAGATTTTGATGAGTGCGCCCTGAACGAGGACGACTGTGACAGCCACGCCACGTGTACGAACACCGTGGGAAGGTTCACGTGCGCGTGTCAAAACGGATATACTGGCACCGGGAAGTCTGGGAATTGTGCAGGTAGGCGGAAACTTATTTCGGACTTACCAAAGAATTCAGACCAGCGTGGTCTGGTGTGAACTTGCTACCTTTTTTTTACGTGTTTTTTTTTTAAGAAAATCGGCCAATTTTGACATAAAAGATACTACTAACCTCAGAATATCTTCTTCTTTTTTTAAAGGTTTGAAACAATCTGTGTCACATTCTTCCTTTAAGATGAAATCCAAACTCTGCCGAATACATCGATCACTTACAAAAGCTATCGACCTCTTACAGACAATAACGATTTAATGACATTTTACTCGTTCAATAATCTACGTGTAGAATATGAAAACATTTAACGGAACCATAATCAAATAACACACGATAAAGGCCTTAAAGCCTGCAAGTGTAATACAAGTACATATTATAGTGTTTGCAAATATAAATGAGAGCTGCATATATCTTTTTTTGCATTGTATTATTAATACGGTTTAAATTTACGTCAAATTCTATAAGTACCGAGGAACACTTTGTATATGCAACATCTGTTTCACATGTGAAATTCGTTTTCCTTCTTCCCCGGGGTCGTCTGCTTGCAGATGTAAACGAGTGCACGAACACCACGAGCCCGTGCCCCATAAACAGTCAGTGCACGAACAACGTGGGCTCGTACACGTGCCCATGTGACGCCGGGTACCAGCACAACAGCGTCACCAGCAAATGCGAAGGTGAGTTTTCGTTCTTACGGTGGTTGCGTTCATCATTTAGATTTAAGTGTACAGGTAACATAAGATTATGCATGCGTATTTTGCCCTGATGTTCTGCAACACGAACGCAATGCTTTCTCGGTCCAAGCTTTATGAGTTCGTATTCCACGAGACTAAAATAAAACCGCGCAGCGTCTATTTCACGCTGTACTATAAACGCTTGAGTATATATTTACAAAATGCTATTTTGGGACAACATATAAAGTTTACAAAGTTTTTACATATTACGGAAGATTCGTCTGTACACAAATGTACTCCTATTCAAAATCCAAAAATTACAATCTTCGAATTATAATTGTCTGTTCTGACGTAGAACCGTAAACATAACATGTGTTTAATTCTCTAAGAGCATGACATACATACGTCAGAAAGAACTTCACGTGGCGTCTAGAAACTGCCCAATGTGATCTCGTTAATAGGAAATTTCTGATTTGTTGGCAAATTCAGAATGTGCATACATGCACTATTTAATAATTACAAACTAGAAACTCGTCATGTGTGCTGATTTCATAACGCATTCTGATGAAAGTGCGCTGATACTGTGTGTCGTGTTATGAGAAAACTGGGCAAAATGCTTGTGCGTAAAGTGTCATCCCAGATTAGCCTGCAGAGTCCGCACAGGCTAATCCGGGACGACACTTTCCGCCTTCACTGGATTTTCGCTAAGAAGAGACATTATTTACACGAAAACTTCCATAAAGGCGGAAATTGTCGTCCCTGATTAGCCTGTGCGGACTGCACAGGCTAATCTGGGATGACAATTTACGCACAAACATTATGCCCAGTTTCCTCAGAACGCGCCACACTGTTACTAACGTCCTCCCGTCTGTTCCAGATATCGACGACTGCAAGTTGTCCGGAGACTGCGCCCAGGTCTGCGTGGACGGACTGAGCAAGTTCACGTGCTCGTGTCACGCGGGCTTCGTGCTCCATAGCGACAAAAAAACGTGTACACGTGAGTACATGTAGCTATAATGGAGCGTGGTCGGCATTTCAATATCTGGTGAATTTTTTACCGAACTGATAAGCAGAAAGCCTGAACAATATTTTGCTTCAAATTTTATTTTCGCCATTTGGTAAAAAATGCATCAACGTTTAGGATTTAGGAATTCAAAATCACATAATCGTTTACTGAGTAGTTCAACAAATAACTACTGACCAATCGGACAAATATATTAGTGCGCTGTGGTCTTTATTCAACATTGAAACTACACCTACTACTAAATGTTCTAGCGTCCACAACGTGTTCCACTGAGGAGGCAAAGACATGTAACGGTGGTAACAGCACCATATCCACGTGCGGGATAAACAGCGGCGCTGTCGTCTGCGCATGTCATGCCGGATATTCGCTCAACGCGCAGAAAATGTGTGAAGGTAGACACGTCATTTATGTTCTCACACATGTTCAATATTAGTACATGTAAGCTGAAAATGACTAGAAATGTATCCTTTTTTATAACTAACTTTTCTAATCTGGCCTGTAGATAAACTATATAATGTATGTCGACTGTTGTATAGCCTTACATATACATTTTGTTCCACATAATCCCTATCTCACCTGTATTCGGTGTATTTATGTACAATGAGAGCAGTGAGCGACAACTCTTCCAGGAGATTGGACACAAATAAATGTCACAAATTTATATCGGTTTCTGACTTAAACATGGCGGCAAATTCTGTCTGACCGATGATGTTGAATTTCAAACCTTGCAGATATCAACGAGTGCACGACGGGCACACATGCGTGTACGAGCGCCACGTGCACTAACTCTGTAGGCGGATATACGTGCACGTGCAAGACTGGGTTCAAGTTCGCGACAGGATCCACACGTGTCTGTGAAGGTAAACATCAAATTTAAATAAAGTTTACAAAAGAAAGAAGGTCGTCAGGCTATCTACAATAAAATCTAGTACAACAATTGGGTTTTGTAGTCTGTGTTTGTTTGCTTGTTTTTTGTAGCGTTTATCTATCAGAATCACGGGTTTTATTTAACATCTTGTAAACAGTTATCAATTTAGATATAGCAAATTAAAAAATATGATACCATACACTATAAATCGACACGACTCGACAAAACGGTTGACAAAATGTACACGCTTAAAGAAAAATGCAGCAATTTATGAATTAAAACTAGCTGACCGTTTAAGTTCAAGCAAATATGAGTCGTGTTCTGAGAAAACTGGGCATAATGCATGTGCGTAAAGTGTCGTCCCAGACTAGCCTGTGCAGTTCGCACAGGCAAATCAGGGACGACACTTTCCGCCTTAATTGGATTTTTGCTAAGAAGATACTTCATTTAAACGAAAAATGTCATAAAAGCGGAAAGTGTCGTCCTGATAAGCCTGCGGACTGCACAGGCTAATCTGGGACGACACTTTACGCACATGCATTATGCCCAGATTTCTCAGAACACGACTCATATAAGACAATCTATATATGTGAACATCGACTTTTACAGACATCAACGAATGCACGACAGGCACGCATACGTGCGGTACGGCCACGTGCGTCAACAATCCCGGAAGTTTCGCCTGCACGTGCTCGGCAGGCTTCCTGTTTGTAGCAGGAACCGGATGTCAGAGTGAGTACCATTTAGTGATTACGGTTAGGTAAAATTGGCGCAATCTAAAAATAAATATTAGTTAAATTGATAGTTTCAAAATGTTGTATTGGAAATTTATCAATTGACATTCATATTCTTGTAACTTTATACATGTTAAACCATTAAACTTAGCGCTGTCAGCAAAAACATTATTCTCGCAGAGGTTGCCCCCCTTATCGGGTTTACGTTTAACTGTTAACTGTACACTGTTCACGGTATTGAATTCAAGTTTATACATATACATGTATGGTTTTTCTTCAAATCTTTCGAATATAACGATGAAACATTTGATAGCCAATAGCTTAGAAATATGTGTCGTGTTCTGAGAAAACTGGGCATAAGGCTTGTACGTAAAGTGTCGTCCCAGATTAGCCTGTGCAGTCCGCACATTCTAATCAGGGACGACAAATTCCGCTTTTATGGAATTTTTCGTTTAAATAATGTCTGTTCTTAGCGAAAATCCAGTCAAGGCGGAAAGAGTCGTTCCGGATTAGCCTGTGCGAACTGCACAGGCTAATCTGGGACGACACATTACTCACAAGCGTTATGCCCAGTTTTCTCAGAAAACGACTCATATAATATAAAGACAATTACAATTTCATTTAAGTATTATAATTTATGTCACATGTTTTGACGTAGATCTATGCGATTTGAAGAGAGGTATACTTTGCATTAATGCGCGTATCTCAATAAGGTTTGCATAAACCACTACTTCAATTCATTAATGCATTTTCAAGCACGGTCCTCTCGATTTTAGACATCAACGAGTGTTCGAACAATTCCACAAACGACTGCGACGTCAAATACGGCGTGTGTTCGGATACGGACGGGGGTTACAATTGTAGGTGCGCAGCGGGCTACACCGGGAACGGGTACACTTGCATCGGTAAGCAAGACAACATGACAGTTGTATGCAATGTTCGATCCATATGTATTGAGGGTATTTTCTTGCATGCGTTTTGTAGTTACACAGGAATCTCTTAAGAAAAAGATGTGTATGTCCCCTATTTATCTACAATGCTAAGTGGCTGATGACGGCTGAAATAAAAAAAATAAAACTTGTTATTGAACAATCCTTATCGTCGACGTATACAGTGACTATTTGCAATTCAAATGCATACGATATTGTACTTAGTAAGAACTGACCAGTTACAAAATGCATATTCGTATTTAAGTGGGGATTCGTAAAAAATGGTTTATGAAAATAACGTTTAGCCGACCTACATACCATATTTTATTCTGGCGATGCTGATGGAAAAACATGACATTTTATTTTATTTTTGCCTGGACAAGCAGCAGCTAGTTAAGTATATCTGACTAACTCGTGCTTGTCATTGTAGACTTGAACGAGTGCGACCAGCTGACCAAGGGAGGATGTGCCCAAGGCTGCACAAACACCATCGGCGGGCACTCGTGTTACTGTGGTAAAGGCTTCGTGCTCAACGCAGACGGACGTGCGTGTGACGGTACGTTTAATATTTTTTAAGGCGCGACGTCAAATTCATTTTATTCGTTATCGGACATCGTTAACAATGCGCGCAAAGGCAGCAACCGTTTTGCGTGACATCGAATGTAACGATATCATATGTGATTTCCTGAATTCCTTGAATTAGCATGGTAGAATTTCATGGGAAAAAAATATTTTTAAACGGAATACGTGTTAAATGAGCAATTTGGTTGAATAAAAATGCACATTTTAAAGTAAAAAACAGTAAACAACAGTAATTTTTTTTAAAGAGATACATGTATGTTTAACATACGAAAGGTACCCCATGAATTTCCTAAATGAGATAGGTAGCCAGTGTTTGATGGAATATCTCTCAAATTAGACATTGCAGTGTTAAGATTTAATGTAAAACATTCAACATTCTATAAAGGTCAACACCTGGGTTAGACAGCTACGCCATTTTTGTATGTATTCTTGTTTTGTTAGGTGTATAATCAGCATTACTAAAAGTAAAACTAAGCGCAAAAGGACAAATAATCTTACTGCCAAGATTTTGAGTATGGCCTGTTTACAATAATCCCATTTTCTGGGTATAAAATCTCACGACGTCAATATAGCACGAGAAAACACACCGCATGTCGTGTTTGAATTAAAATGATATATTGTGGTTTACTAGCATATCAGCAATCATTTTTCTCCTGCTATGTACAACGTGTCACTCTCCCATTTCATATGAGCCGCGCTCTGTGAAAAGAGGGTTTAATGCATGTGCGAAAAGTGTCGTCCCAGATTAGCCTGTGCAGTCTGCTCAGGCTAATCAGGGACGACACTTTCCGCTTTTATTTTTCGTTTAAAGGAAGACTCTTCTTGACGAAAATCCAGTTTAGGCGGAAAGTGTCGTCCCTGAATAGCCTGTGTGGACTGTACAAGCTAATCTTGGACGGCACTTAACGCACATGCATTTAACTTCATTTTTACGTAACAGACGTGAACGAGTGCTCCTCCTCCTCCACCCACGGTTGCTATAACAACACCTACTGCACGAACACCGTTGGGAAGTACACGTGCACGTGCCCGGCGGACTTCGAACTCAAGGCGGATGGTGTCACGTGTCAATGTAAGACCTGCAGTGATAATCAATATTGTGCATGCTTTGAACTAGTATTTTCAGGCTAAATATAAAGTTGTATCGCCATACGTCGATACTCTTGCAAAGACTATTTCACAAAAATGCTATTATTCAATAGTATACCTCACATAAATTTCTTTCTTCTTTGCGTATGTAAACTACTGAGGTCCGTTCTGTTGAATAGTGCCCGGTAAAGATGCGCACGCATCTTGTCTGCGGGCACTATTCTGTATAGCGCCCGCTAATAGTGCCCGCTAGAATATTGTGCAAGTTTCACTATGCAAATATGTTTCGGTTACCGTTTGATTGTTCAAAAACGTAATAATAATCAGTTTAAAAGCTATATTCAATGTTANATATGCATTTTTAATTTATTATTGATTACTTTGTGCGAATACAAATTATCTCTGGAACGATATACTATGTGACGGAAAATATATATTTTTTATTGCCCCACACCGCAAACTTGCAATCTCATATTTGTAAAATAACTGTATATACTCAAGCTAGTTTTATTCATAATCGTGTTCTGTTTTTGCTGTGGTTTACTATTTATGTTGACGTATACGATTCCGGTTATTTATCGTCGAGTTTTGTCTTAAGTATTCAGTGATATATTTTTGTATTAGCAATCTACGTGTGTGACTCGAGCAACAAGTGCGCGTACGCGTGTAACCGGATAGGCGGTGTTGACACGTGCACATGCCAACAGGGCTACCAGCTGAACACGGATAAAACCACGTGCTCAGGTAAACATGGCTGACTTGTACTGATATGTGATCTCGTCTGATGCTCCGCCTAGTAAATAAAGGTTATCCGATTGAGTCGTTCCAGGCCATTATGTGGTGTAAAAGATTACGTAAGGAGATAATCACCCTGAAAGCATTCACATTATCTTCTTTTAAGACACCTAGTATTGGTTCTACCCAGTAAATTGACTCGAGAGTGTCTCCATAATCCTTTCTTCTAGGCATTTCATGAAATGGTTCTAAACATCAGTATGTTTAAAATGAATATCTCATGTTTCGGGTTTCAGATATCAACGAGTGTACTGCATCCGGCTCGACGCTGTGTCCCGTCTCCAACAACGTCATCTGTCAGAACACCGTCGGGGGTTACACGTGCGTTTGTAAGAGCGACCAGTACCGCAAGGTCGAGGATGCCAGATGCGTCAGTAAGTTTAAAGAGTGTTACTACCTGGCCTAGTGTTTTACCCCCGCGTGACGTAGTTTCAACTTCGTCCGAGATACGATAGGGACACACGTTATAAGCTTGTATTTTGGAACACCGGGCCTTATGCATGGGTGTGAAGTATCGCACCAGATTAGCGGTGCAAATCGCACAGGCTTATGTGGGCCGACACTTTGCGCTTTGCGCTGTGAAATTTAAAGGACGTTTATTTTAAACGAAAATCCAGTTTAGGCGGAAAGCAGCTTCCCAGATTAGCCTGTTTGGACTGCATGGGCTAATCTGGAACGGCACTCGAAGCACATGCATTAAGCCCTGTTTTCCCAGATACCGCATATTTGATGGTGGGAAGTAAATCTTGGTGTGCATGCATGTGCGTAATGTGTCACGGACGACATTTTCCGCTGTTATTATTTTTTTTTAAGGAAGGCTCTTCTTGACGAAAATATAGGTGAGGCAGAAAGTGTCGTTCCTGATTAGCCTGTGCGAATTGCACAGGCTAATCTGGGACGACACTTTACGCATATGCATTTAACTCCGTTTTCTCAGAGCGAGGCTCATATATTGTTTTCGACCCGTTTTTCACTATTCTTTACGAGAAGAGTTATCGCTGTTCTGTAGATATCGACGAGTGCCTGAACAACCCGTGCGCCGCTAATAAAGACTGCAAAGACCAGGACCCTGGGTACACATGCACGTGTAAGACTGGCTTCACCAACGTCGCGGACACGTGCACGGGTGAGTGACGTCACAGACACATGTTTTTTTGTCTCTCTCTTTGAATGTCATTTCATTGAATAATGTTTTGTTTTTTCATTTAATTGTTTTTTTCTTTAAACCGATCATCATCACGTTGAAACATTTATTTTTATTATTTGTTACGAGTTTTCCTATAATTATCCGATTATTTGAATAAGTTATACAAGTAGGTCATTTGCTGTTTTACACATATCTTTATGTTCACGTGACGTCCATTTTTGCAGACATCAACGAGTGCACGGCTGGAACACACACGTGTCACGCAACATTTGCCACGTGCACGAACACATTGGGTTCACACACGTGTCAGTGCAAGTCTGGCTACCAAGGAAACGGTTTAACGTGTACAGGTAAACATAATATAGATTCCAGTGTTTGAGTGTTTATTTAAACTTTGAATATCACAATTATGTCATAATATAGCTTAACGATTAACAAGGTTCATATATTCCTTTGGTTTCAATTGACAGAGATAAACGAATGTGCTCTCGAGAGCACGCACAAATGTGATCCAAGTGTCGGCACTTGCACAAACACTGAGGGAAGTTACACGTGCGCATGCGCAGTTGGGTTTGCGCTTGGAAACGATTCGAATTCTTGTGTTGGTAGGTATCAGCAGAATAGTATTTTTCTGATTGCTTTCCTTGATTTAAATTTCTGAGTAAAAATCTATAAGATACAGAATGGACAATTTTGCTCATTTGTGTATACAGAAACTGGGCTGCAAAAATACATCTCATATAAATGGAATGTACCTAATTTTGTAGTGAAATTTTGTAACAAACATCAATTTAGGAGTGAACTTTTTGCCATTTTAGTGTTATTAACACACATGTAAACCTTTCAGATGTAAACGAATGTACGACGGGAACGCACGGATGTGAGCACACATGCACTAATACTGTGGGGAGTTTTACCTGCACGTGTATGCCTGGTTTCCGGTTAGCAGGGGACCAGCGCAACTGTATAGGTAAGGGTTTAACACGAGTACAGCGGTGATCCCTTATACATTTAGGGCAATCTTTGAAAATGTACTTTCTTTCTAATGCTAAGGCAGAGGATAGATGATATCTTATAATGTTCATAACAAGCCAGCTTAGTACTTAGATTGATGAGTGAATAACGAAACACCACTGTCGCGGAAATAACGTACACATGCTTCACTGTATTACGCTTGAAAACTGACTATTGAAGATCTTGACAAGTGCTTTTATTATTTAAAAAATCACGAAAATTTGAACGCTCATTGACAACCATGTGTGTCGTGTTCTGAGAAAACTCGACAAAATGCATGTGCGTAAAGTGTCATCCCAGATTAGCCTGTGCAGTCCGCACAGGGTAATCAGGGACGACACTTTCCGCCTAAAGTGGATTTTCGCTTAGAATAGACATCCTTTAAGCGGACTGCACAGTCTAATCTGGGATGACAATTTACGCACAAAGCATTATGCCCAGTTTTCTCAGAACACGACACATGTTTCTGCTTTGCCAGTGGAGGTGGCGTGTAATAGCACTTACGCGGCCCAGTGCTCGCAGTCCTGCGCCAAGGTCTCCGGCACCGACACGTGCGTCTGTAGGGGCGGCTACGTGCTGGCTGCAAACAAATTGACGTGTGACGGTAGGTGTTACGGCGGTAATAGATTTTCTTTTTCTTTTTAAGATTACCTTCAATATATTGGGCAATCGGATACATGCGTATTACATTCTTCCTTAATTAAGCGTTACTATCGTCCGCCATTATATAGATTATTCGGTTAAATGCATCTCCTGCCAGTTACGCCTAAAAATTCATTAGTATAACGTTATCTTTACGGTTAAAAACAGTTAAATTATGGTCTTGCATAATAAAATAATTTAAATTGACTCTATCTGTATGGTGTATATGTCAAATAACGTTGCATAATTACTAGGTAATTTCAGTTGTTGAGGACGGTGGCTGTTTCGCCGCTGTTTAAAAGCAATCGTCTGTATCACCCTTTACCCTATGCATTGTAGACGTTAACGAGTGCTCGCCGACAAGCCCGTGTGACCCCACCCGCGGCGTCTGCACCAACACCGTCGGCGGCTATGCGTGCTCATGTTCCGGTGGTTATACCATGGGCGCTAACAACGAATGCGACGGTAAGTCAAACAGGCCCATTGATTACAAACAGTCTTTAGCTCAATTTTAGTCATTAAGTCGTGATCTTAAATAATAAGCCAACGAAAATCACGGAGCAGATGTAACTCCAATTCTCATTGGTCAATATTTAAAATTAATTTTAACTTTCAAATCTAGAATTTTCATAGTCGTGGGACAAGCTCCAAAAAAAGTTACACGATTTTATTAGGTTAACTTTTAATGAAATTGATAAAAACAACTTATATTCGCATTTATTCTTTTGTCTAACCTTTGATTAAACTTGACAGTAAAACATATCTCGTGTGAAGGCAAAACTATAAATGTCCAGTTAAGACTAAATGATAAATGATTGTTTCTTATCTTAAGTTTAAACTTTAAGTTTCTACTTACTAATTTCGATCAAAGTTACTAGTGAACTAGAAGTACTTTTGTCACAGATCGGAATGGCGGCTTCACCCAGTGGTCCACGTGGAGCACGTGCTCGGTCACGTGTGGCTCGGGTATGACGTCACAAATGCGCACGTGCACAAACCCCACACAGGAGGGAAAAGGGGCTCCCTGCTCGGGCGGCACTAATGAGACGAAGACGTGTACATTGGATCCCTGCGCAAGTCAGTACAAATCCATGCTTGTTTGTGCTAAATCACTTAAATGATTTGTTTTATTTGTTTTGTGATATTTTACAAACTTGAATTTTTCATTATTAATAGGACATTTCAGCTTGAAATGTAAGGTGCGAGATATGCATGCATATGTTCGCAAAATATTGAGAAATGAACTACAGTATTTGGTATTTTTAGTGGTGCAACTTAAAAAAACTTTTGACTATTGTATTCGCGTTTGAAATATGTGATTTTAACGCAAAAACAAAGTTGACTATCGCCTTGCTGAATTGATTTCGTTCGTTTTCGCTACAATGTTGTTGTTGTAGCTGTTGTTTTGAAAGATTCATGACATAATTATTTAAGGTGCCAAAATCAATACGATCTGTCAAATTACCGGAACCATGGCTCTGTTTTGTTTCATCGCCTCCTCGATTTGAAACTTATGTACGTTGGTTTTGCAGAATCATATTGTATTTACAAATTATTTAAAATTATGATATGTATGTATACTATTATATATAATTTTAGTTTCCCTGCAAGAAAAACAACACGGCCTCGATTTGACAATAAAAGGGCTAACCGTCGAACAGGTAAGTTTCTACTGTTATACCGCTGTTTTAAATTGACCAGTTGCAAAGAAGGACTCGTCAAAATAGTGGAAAAGAAATAAAACTTTCTCTCCAGACCGAATTCTACCAAGGAATATCATTTAATGCTATATTTTAACCCATTTATGCCGAGTGGACTCTCCCATCCTTCTAAATTGGATCAATTTATTTCCAAAATTAGGGATGTCTAGCATATTTATTTCTATATTTAGAATATTTCTTACAGAAATTCCTTTAAGCAAACAGCGCAGACCCTGATGAGACGCCACGTCTCATCTGGGTCTACGCTGTTTGCCAATGCCTTTTTTTCTAGACGCTAGGCATAAATGGGTTAAAATAATAATGAAAATAGTCAATAAAACATGCTGCAATACTAGTGACTTTTTCACATCGTAAATGATGCATAGTAGCTCGTTTGAACATTAAATGCATTATACATATATGTGTAAAGTATGTGAAGTATATAGTGTATTTTTCTTCTGACGTCCCGGTAAAAAGCACTCACCCGCTCGCTGTGGCAACTTAAATTTTACTCCGGGCGGTTTAAAAAGACGCGGCATGCTATTCGATCAGATCGGCAAACGTCTTTATTTTGTATCAGGCGCTTGTCTGAAAGCGACGTGATTAGACTGTATCACCTGATGCTTGATACTGCATTATGGGTTGATCATGCCCGAAACTAAAATGAGCCTATGTGTGTGAACGACTGGTGATAATATAAGCATGATAGCTTTTTTACGCACAGTATGTAAAAACACAACCGCAATTATTTGGAGAAAATCATGATAGGTAGGTATGACTGTGCCAAACATTAAACGACTACAGCGTATGCAAGGGCGACCTCACTTCGGATTTCAACAGACCTGCGTTTTTCGTTAACCACAAATGAGCTTTCTCGTGCACTTTTCATCTTGATTAAGAATGTATATTTTGTAACTTCTATTTATTTTCAAGACAAGCTTTATATTCGAATCCGGTGGCTGTATAAATTTTACCAGCGACCAACCGCTCGTTTCCTTTCCTGACTTTTCTGAGTTTAAATGATTTTTTTTTTCTTTTCTTTTTTTAGACAAAAGTTTAATTATTTACAAGACCTGTGTAGATTGGTATTATGTTTTCTTTTATACCTAATGATACAATATGACATTTCTGCAGTGAAATAACAGCAGTGAAAGGAACAAAATTGTTCTTTTCACCGGTGAAAAGAACAAATTTTCGGAATTTCTTTTTCTATTTTTAGATTATCATATCAAGATGTACTTCCCTTGTTTATATCCTTGTTTAATTTTTTTCCTATGATCACGAGCAAAATAAAATCGATTATCCACCGAATCCAACATATTTTCTTTTACTTTTATGCTTTTTTTTACCGTTTATTTACATTGTTAAAGAGTACAACTGAAGAATTTCCCTGGAATAATTACTTCATTTCGTCAACAAAATGACGTCAAAAATGAAGTCATTTCAATGTATTGAGGCACGCCACGGTAGAGAGGGTCACTTTTCAGCGAAAGGGAAATTATAATTATTTTCTTGAAAAAGGGGCATAAAAGAAACAGAAAATTTGTTCATGTCCGTGTAAGATCGTTTGTTATTTCACGAGTGATCATAGAAAAATAAGATTTTCACTCGTGGCTGCGCCACTCGTGAAAATATATTTTCTATGATCACTCGTGAAATAACAAACGATCTTACACTGACATGAACAAATATCCTCTTTACCTTTTTTATAGGTGAATAAGTATTTTTTATCTTCGAGAAAAAGTATTTTTGATTTTGCTTGCCTTTGGCCCAACATACACAGTATTTTACACAAAATATAGCACATGTTAGCATAAATTATATTATTTAACAGATGTTCCTTTTAAAATCTTAATCAAGCGTTATACATTTTTTGCAAAACCATTGACAGGAATAAATATCGAATAATTGTTATTCGTGTAAATTTTTCTTTGTGTATGATTACAGATGGACGTGAAGAATTTAATTATGTAAAACGATCATAATTCACATATAAAACTTATTAAAGTTACAAAACT